>JANIJG010023860.1:151120-185368 GCA_024611175.1 Megaceryle torquata | reverse complement strand
AAAAAGGGAAAGGTGGATGAACCTGGGAACTATAGGCCAGTCAGTCTCACCTCTGTGCCTGGTAAGATCATGGAGCATATCTTCCTGGAGGCGCTACTGAGGCAGATGAATAACAATGAGGTGATTGGCTTCAACCAACATGGCTTCACCAAGGGCAGGTCATGCCTGACTAACCTGGTGGCATGAGAAGGTTACAACATCAATAGATGGGGGTAGAGCAACCGATGTCATTTACCTGGACCTGAGTAAGGCCTTTGACACTGTCCTGCATGACATTCTGGTCTCCAAGCTGGTGAAAAATGGATTTGATGCATGGACAATGCAGTGGATAAAGAACTGGCTTGATGGCCACTCCCAAAGAGTGGTTGTCAATGAGTCTGTATCCAAGTGGAGACCAGTGACAAGCGGAGTCCCTCAAGGATCAGTAATTGGACCAGTCTTGTTTAACATCTTCGTCAGTGACGTGGACAGTGGCATTGAGTGCACCCTCACCAAGTTTGACACCAGGCTGTGTGGGGCAGCTGACATGCTGGAGGGAAGGGATGCTATCCAGAGGGACCTTGACAGTCTGGAGAGGTGGGCCTATGCCAACCTCATGAAGTTCAACAAGGCCAAATGAAAGGTGCTTCATCTGGGTCAGAGCAATCCCAAGCACCAGTATAGGCTGGGCAGTGACTGGCTTGAGAGTAGCCCTGAAGAAAAGGACTTGGGAGTATGGGTGGATGAGAAGCTCAACATGAGCCATCAGTGTGCTCTTGCAGCCCAGAAGGCCAATCCTATCCTGGGCTGCATCAAGAAAAGTGTGGCCAGCAGGTCGAGGGAGGTGATTCTTGCCCTCTACTCCACTTTGAGACCTCATGCGTCCAGTTCTGGAACCCCTATTACAAGAAGGATATGGATGGGCTGGAACATGTCCAGAGAAGGGCCATGAGGATGATCAAGGGGCTGGAGCACCTCTCCTATGAGGACAGACCGAGAGAGTTGGGATTGTTCAGTCTTGGGAAGAGAAGGCTCCAGGGAGACACTGTGGCCTTCCAGTATCTTAAGGGGGCCTACAAGAAAGCTGGGGAGGGACTTTTTAGGCTGTTGGGCATGATAGGACTAGAGAGAATGGATTCAAACTAGAGAGGTTGATTCAGGTTGGACATTAGGAAGAATTTCTTCACCATGAGTGTGGTGAGGCACTGGAACAGGTTGCCCCGAGAGGTGGTGGATGCCCCATCCTTGGAAGTTTTTAAGACCAGGCTGGATGGGGCTCTGAGCAACATGCTGTAGTGGGAGGTGTCCCTGCCATTGGCAGGGGGGTTGGAACTAGATGATCTTTAAGGTTCCTTCCAACCCTGACAGTTCTATGATTCTTCAACATGATTACATTGCTCCTAGGTTCTGCAGGAAGTGAGAGCACTTGTTTTTGTACTGCTGAATAAAACACTTCCCCCTCATCCCTAGAAGGCAGACTTCTTGTCTCCCATGTCAAATTTCCGTATACAATATGTCTGGTATTTCTGACTAAAGAAATATTGATACTTGAAAACTGTCTTATTCCAACTAATAACAGGTTAATTGGCTAGTAAGACAAAAATGTGGAGAAGACCACGACTGTCAGATACTAGATGTACCCATACTGTCTTACTTCTATTGCAGAAGTCAATTTATGCACAGCTTTTCGATGTAGAGAAAATCAATACTGGAGAATAACAGATTATTTTCACAGGGCCACTGAAGTTGAGGTGAGGAGAGACATTTAGAGGCCTCATTATCTCGTGCTCTTTCCTTGTGTTCTTTCAAGTGATCTGATGGAATAATTAATCCTTGAAGTGCCCCAAGAGGCAAACCTACTTAATTGTACTGCTGTTTTAGCCTAAATTCCCAGGGTGCAGAGGACTTGGTGTTTGGTCAGAATGTTTTGGCTTTTTTTAAGTGTATTCTTTGGGTATCTTTCACCTCCACTCTTAAAAGAAAGCAGTCAATCTGTCAAATTTGACCTAGTGTGGAGTGCTCCTAGTTGTCAGGAGTCACCCTAGGAGAGCATGGCACCACCTTGGTGTGAGTGAAGGAGAAAACTGCTGATGAATCTCAGGGCTCTTCTGAAGTGTGAAGTCAGCACTTAAATCTTAAGGTAGTGCTGTATGAGTCTTATTCCTTTCAGAAAGGAATATGATCTTTCTAGAGGCTAGAAAGTCAGTTCCAAGCATGGTATGTGCTTTCCAAATAAAGCTGTATTAGTGTGGAAATGCAAGGGTGAGGTGCGGTAACCTGTAACTGTCAAAATGCCCTGTGCGTTCCTCCTGTGTTGTTTAGCTGTGGAGCTCATAGCACACTCAAACTTTGCTTCCATATAGTGCAGCTTGCTTTCATAAGCACTTTTTTTTTCTTAGAGAAATCCTCTCTTCAGCTTCTCTGGCTTGTCATTGCCCTCTGTGGTGCAACAATGCAGTACAGGTTTAGCTGTTAGCAAACTATTGTATTCTTCCCATATGTAGAATTATGTACCAGGGAAGCAGTCACCTAGGCTTCTGTTATTTAGAGGTGGAGACTGGCCTGCTACTGTGAATCAGGAAGAGTTAGATGTCCTGTGACTGCGATGTGGAAAGTCATTTCTCTGGCCTAATCCTTGAAATGCAACCATTTATAAAGCTCCTGATAACGTCTCTGCCTCTGAAGGATGACTTTGTAACAGTGATTTATTGTACAACATGTATTTGCTAATACCAAACTATTTCTGCCCTGTGTGAAAGTGGATGGTGACAAAAAGCACGTGTCCCTCCTATCTGCTTTAGAGTGTTTTGTTTAACAGAAGTGACAACCAAGCATAGACTTAACATGTCCTATTTTTATATTGAGAGCACAAGGCATTTGCTTTAGAAACAGCACTTGATTTTTAACAAATGACTTGCTGAGACTGGATCCCTGTCATGGGTATGGTTAGAAAGTCCTGAATGCATCTCTCTTCCTTTGCTCAGAGTAGTTTGTGATCGATGCCTCTTCTTCATTTAGCAATTTCATACTCTAGTGATTCCTTTAGACTTATGTAGAGATGCACAAATTAGACAATTCTTTAAGCATCATGTAATGGATTTTTTTGGATAAGATGAAGTTGTTTTGACAGTTCAGTTACGAAAATGGTAAAATACCAGTGTTAGTACTAAAGACTAAATGAAGTCTGTGACTGGATGTTAATTCCTTATCTATGCTTACTGATGACTCTGCAGTTGCAGAGTGCAAGATACTTTTGCTGCATAATGAGCAGAAGTGTGTTTTGTTGTGGTTTTTTAATTGTTTTAAATTATGCCTGAATGGAATGTCTGATGTGCTGTATTCTTATTATTTTGGTGTCCTAAAATCTTTTACCTATAATCACACATTCTTGCCAATTTATTTTAATCTGTTACGATAAACATGATAGAGTTGCAGCCCTTGTAACAGGGGATTGACTTTTAATGTTCAAGTTCTGAACGCCATCAGGTCTAGAGTTCTCAATATTCAGAATCTCATAGCATTTGATCTTGTATTTCTTGTGGTGCTTGTTTTCCATAATTTAGTAGCATTGGCCTGAATCCCAGAGAACTTGCTGCTCTACCTTGTCTTGCCCACACCTCCACCTGCTGGCCACCTCCCTGCTTTTACTGCCTTTGGCTCTAGGGTAATTTACCCTTTTAGGATGCATGCCATGAGGATGCATATCCTGCCTTGAGAACTGATCTCAAATATAAGTATTTGAGAGGATACAGTGGTTGGGAACTCTTGGGAACCCTTGTCCCAGAAAGTGCAAAGGTTGCAATTGTTGATAGGGCTCTGAGGAGATGGGGATTTTCCCATCTTTCCCTCTGCCTGCTTCTTCACTGCCAACAAGAGATCAAGTTCTATGCTCTCCTAAACACTATGTCTTTGATTACTGGAGAACAAATACTCCTGTCCCCTCTTGCTTCTGTCTAACCCTGTAATTGTAGAAGGATATCCACTGCCTCTGAACCAGTGGGAAGCGTTGGGGTATCAGAGTAAGGTAGGAAGAGACTGGAGAAGTAAAGGAGAAAATGGAAAGTTGGGTGGATCTGGAGAGGCAGAGGTAGAGATGGTAGAAGTGTGTGGTAGGTTGCCTGCCTTGTCTCTGTTTTCCCATGTGATCTCTTTCATTAGTGTGTATTGATCCAGATATGTGGATATTTGTCGTCTTGCTTAAAGTCTGCTAGCTAACTTCTAGCAGCGGGAGTATGGGAGGTAGAAGGTGCCTATTTGATAAGTATCAGTAATTATTCAGTAGCCTGCTTTCTTCCTGTGTCCCCAAGTCCCTGGTCCAGCTTGTCCCCTTCTGACTTTCTCTCCTTAGTTAAACACAGAAATATTCACAGTAGTGGAAGAGAGCTTCAGAAGTCAGAGGTTACAGGGACAATGAGATTGACAGTAGCTTGTTACAAGTTTGCTTCTCTTGCTCTAGATATTGCTTTTTGGACACTTACACAGTTACTTACTCTAAGCCTATCACCAACAGATTAAATAGTCTTTGTAAATGTCTTTTTCCTCAAGACTCTGAGCATGACAGGTATTCATTAAGATAAATTGTTTACAGACATAAGGAGTCTCTCATGGAACACGAATCACCAGTCCAAGTGTCAGAGGTACAGGATATAGCAAAAAATGAACTAATAGACAGTTTTGAGTTGATGTTCTGAACTATCTGTCTCTGAGGCATTTTATGAAGCAAATTTTTAATAGAAGCAATTTTCCACTCACTGAGCCCAGCTTAACATTTATTTAATTTTAGTACTCCAGCTACGGTAGGAACAGTTAGTGTTAGAAAATCATGGTCTTTCAATATTAGCCTCAAAGTGACCTGTTCACCCTATCACATGACATCTGCTGTTACTGGAGACCACTGCTATTTTCTCATCCTTTTGACTTTAAAAGGCAAAACAACATTTACAAAAGGCAAAACCTGAACTAAACATGCAATTATTTCCACAGTGCTGAACAGGAGCACTAGGGATGTGCTTCTGAAACACTGCAGCAGACTGGCTATGCCTTGAAAAAAAGCAGTTTTCTTCCCTTCTGATTTTTTCACAGCTGTAGTATGAAGCATAAAAACCAGTGAAGCTGGAGTATGTCTGACTGTCCTCCCACACTGGTTTGTTTTTCATGTTGACTTTGCCTTGTATGATTGTTTTTTCTATCAGTCATCCAGGTTTCTTTTATTTATTTTTAATTTTTCTCTTTAAGTGGTCACTTAGCAAATCAACACGAAAGTTGCATTAAAACAAAGACTAGGAATTTCTTGCCTGGAAAGACAAATCACACAGACAAGGTAAAAAAAAAAGGGATGCTGTCTGAGTTAGCAGACTGGATCGCAGAGGAGCTGTGCCCAGAGCAGCTGGCTTTCAGCTCTGCTGCTGTAAATGAGGGCTCTTTGCTTGCTGTAGGGTAAGGATAAGGGGGGAAAAATAATAGCAAGCAGAGTGTGTGTATGTTATAGGAAGAAAACAAATGTATGTGAAGATATGCCTGTTTGGCATTACTCAGTGTTTGAGGTGCTGCAGGATATGAGACATGGAGTGGAAGCTGGGGAAAAAGTGTGATTTCTTCTCTCCTCTCACCTAATTTCTGAACCCTTCCCTTTTAAATATTGTAAGGCTCAGTGTGGAGCAGCAGCAATGCTGAAGGTGACTTCTGGCCAAAACCGTGGCTGCAGAGGCTGTCAGTGAAGGAACCAGAGGCCTCCTTGAGAAAGGAGGAAGTTCAGTGGCAGCCCTGTTGCTGGCTCCCCAGTACTGTGCAAGGCATTTCTTGCTTGAGCTCAGCTGAGGGTGCCTCTGCTGCTGGCTGCAAAATTGGTATTTGGTGAGTGATCTTGCTTCTCACTGTCTCTTTTATGCAGTGGCCTTGTAGTGCTGAGCGGGGGCTGTGGGGTCTCAGGCACTGCTGTGCTTGCATTGCACCTGTACCATCTAAGGTGCTGGGCATGGGCTGGCACCCAGGGCCTGTCTCACCCCCCCAGCCTAAAGCAGGGAGCACTGGGACAGCCCCAGTCCTGGGCATCTCTCTGGGTCAAGGCCAGGCTGGGATGTGCATCTGTCTGTGGGCCCTGTGGGCAGCTGGAGACTGAAGGTCTCTGAAAGGACTGAAGGTGCTGTGAGGTGGGGGCTGATGGCCCCAGGGGCTGGTGTGTGATCCTGAGGTAATGGGGGAACTTCTGGGGTCTAGGGTCCTGGGACTCAAGTGAGTTTTTCTTCTGGGACTGACTTGCCTGTGAATGGAGGTTGCTTTAGGATGCATTCTTATAAAGGCCTTTCATCCTGAGTGTTCCTTAAGGTCATCAGGGTAAATGTGGGAAGCTTGGCCATGTGGGGAGAGGTATGGATATGGAAAACGCAGGTTGTAATGTAGTGGCATGAGCATGTTAATGTGCCTGTCAGAGCGAGCATTTAAAGATGTTGATGTGGACCCAGCTGTGCTATCTCAAGCAAGAGCAGCTGTATGACCCTGATAAGATGTGCGTTGCACCATTAATATAGTTTTTATATAAAGACTCTTTCTGAAGTGCCTTTGTTCAGCTATAAAGCCCACTTAAATGCCAGCTTCTGAAATTATATTTCTTATCTTAATTTCCTCATCTCACAACAGTTTGATCTGGTGAAAGATAGTGCTTGCTCCTGACTCTGCTGGGGATGAAATAGCCTTGCAAGTCAGAGTAGGGGAATGGAGAGGAGATGGCAGGCTAAGCCCAGAGTGCATGGATGCTGTGTGCAGGGACTGTGGCCCTATGGGGGACAGGGGGCTGGTCAGAGGTGTTAAAAGGAGGAAAGATGGTAAGAACCTGAGTAAATGACCCAGAATTCTTCCAGAAGATGGCCATGCAACCTCTCCTGTCACTCTGTTAATGGCAGTGCAGTGGCAGATAACTCATGATAAAAGGAAGTGCAGGAGCTGAAGACTTTTATGGGTGTAGTTTAATAACATTCAGAGTACTGCCTGACCTGTAAAGATTCCTGGGAAGATTCATGTTCATAAGGTAAAAGGGATTAAGCTCATTGTATAATAGTTTCTTTGCAGCAATGTAAGCCTATCTTGGCTACTGCTCAGCTGATGGATCCTTAAAGAGAACTATCAGCAGGCTAGTGTCAGCTTTAAAAACAGAAACTTACCCTGCTCCGTCCTAATCATTTCCAAAGAGATGAACACTTCCAATCCTAATGATCCATTTAACTACCAGTATTAAACAGACATAACAAGAAAAATTGTATGCAATCAAAAAGAAGCCTGTTAATGTAACATTGAGGCTGTGCAATTGAGGCCAGTCAAGCAACTGAAATAGAGATTCTTAAAACTGAGGTTAGTTTTAATTTTATTCTTACTCACAATTTTATTATTCCTGTTTCCCAGATAAATATTTACATTGCTTTAATTCTGAAGCACAGTCCATGTCAAGTGCTCAAAGGTTAGTGAACAAAGCTTCAGAACTAAGGGCTAGTTAAGTATTTCCTCTAATTTGGAAATGGAAATGATCCCTTTATGACTTGTCCAACATCACACATGTACTTCATAGTAAGATCCTGCTGCAAGGTTGATGGACTTACTCATCTAATTCAATTGCATGACTGCCTTCATTCACTATATGTAATCCCTGTTTTGTAAATGTGGAGCTCTTCACTTGTTTTGGGAACACACTTCCTTGTGAATCAAACTTCTGCGAGCCCTGTGTAGTGGTCTTGTAGTGTACAAATGAGTTGGGTGTTCAGTTACCATGTTTCTTCTGTGTGTAAGAAAGCCTTGTGTCCAAAATACAGCTGGATGCAGAGCAGGTGGACTAACCTGGGCTCCCAGGCCTGGAGCACTTGTAAGCCAAATGAATCATTGTGTACCTAGGCATTTCAGTCCCATGTGCCTGTTGCTAGGACTGCCTTTCTGTTATTCTCATAGTTGGTTTTTTTAGTTTGTGTGTGATTGTGTTTTGTTTTGTTTTTTTAGTAAACAGCTGCTTTTTATTTCCCAGTGAATGTGGGAACTTGTCTGTCTTTGGGGCATGTTTTGAGGGGGAGGGGAGGAAGGTATTGTGGGAAAGCATCAAATGACTGAAATTGCTTTAGGGCTGTAATCAAAGGGCTGTAATCATCAAAAGTGGAAGAGTACCAGCCCACAAGTAGGTAGCAGTAAGGTTTTTGCCTGTAGCTCCAAACAGGCCAGGGTGGCTGGGAGCAGAGTGCTGAGTGCATGGTGAACTTACTTGTGGGGATAGGAGTTAATTAGGAGCAGTGTATGAGTAAAGGCCAAAGCTGGCTTGCTGTAAAACAAAGGGTTAAAAGAAGGCCAGAATAGTTTCTTATGAATAAAAAAGTCAAACAAAGTGGATACCATTGCCTTGGCTGCTCGGGCAATGTGAAGATTCTTTGATGTAAAACTCTGGCCCAGTGCTAAAACAATTCTTATCACCTGAGCCAAACTGTTGGGCTGAATGTGTCTCTAACAAAAGCCACCAAGCTGTGCTTACCAAAGGATGAGTAATTTTTAACTGCAACTTTAATTTGCCCTCACTTGTTCGTCTGTATGTTTGGAATCTTCTTGGTGGATTGGAAACACAACCAGGTATCACTTCTCCTTTGGCTATGTCTGAAGTATTCCAGGATTTCATATGAATATTCCCTACTTGAGTATATACATCCTGTAATCTCTTCAGTTATAAAGTATTTTTTTGTGTGTACTTTTTCTTAAGAACACTACCATGTAGGAACTGAAAAATTAACCCGCTTTCCTTACTATCTTTGCATTAGTAGTTATCTAGAGCTACATCTGAAACCACAGCAGGAAATTAGTTCTGGTCTGTGTAGAAACAAGGTGAAACTGATGTCCAAATTTTTCTAATTAAGTACATAATTGTTTAATCCCTTTGTGTTGGGAAACAGTGTTGCAAGTTTGTGTATCATGGTTTTGAATACTTTTGTGTTTCAAAATTTCTTAGGATTTGGCTTGTCTTTACTCAGTGGTAGATGCCAAAGGCACTATATGAAAGATCTTCAGTGTTTTTCAAGTGGAATACACATAAGAGTACTCAGCTTGGCTGGTCTCCTGCTGGCAGCTGTAGATAATGGGAATTTTAAACAAAGGATTATCAGATGTTTGATTTTAGTGAGTGGAAATGGATTCTGCCACCTTTTTCTAACACCATTCCACAGGCCAGTTAAAAAGCTTGTGTTAGACTCTTTCCTGGTCATAAAACACTCCATGAATGTGCCTGTATTCTGTTGTGCTAAAATGACAAAGTAATGGCTGCTGCATCTGTTCCATATTCAGTAGCTTTTATCCTGTGAACTTTTGTTATGGAAGGTAGCACCGCTTATTATGAATGTAGGATTTATGAGAGTCCTGATTCCTGTGTTTTGGCCCTACGTGTGCAGAATTGGACCCTTTGTGCTTATCTTAAGCTGCCTGCCTGTGGGAGGAGTACGGGTACAGTGTCCTTTACATATACCTTCTACAAGCTGTGAAGATGGTTTTGAGGGGCTTGCTCCATCTTCTCTCTTCCAAACCATCTGGGTTTTGAAGAATTTGAGATGGATTGAAAGTAGTTATTTGGTACCTTTGGCAGTATTGAGTAAGTGGGATTCTCAAACAGTATCCAGCTGTAGATACTTTAGAAACATCTCAATATTTTTCTATTTATTTTCAGAAAACAGTTCTCCCTTGTCAAATCCTGGTTTTGAGCCAGCAGATAGAGACCTTTAAAATGGTCCATGGTGTCCAAGCCCTCTGTCACAGGAGAGAGTCAGGCATTTCTTAAGCTGTTGCCTTGACAGTGAAGTTCAGTAAACAGGCATGCAGGGCTGCAAAGTGTGGTTGTTGCTGTTCCTGGAGGACTTTGTAAAGTCTAACCACCCACTGTTTCTGGAGACATACTGAAAGTGGTGAGGTGAACTTTAAACTTTGATTAAGAAGACTAGCACCAAGTGAAGGTCAGTGAAAAGGAGCTGATGATACCACCTTGTGCTGACTGGTATGATCTTGTGTCAGCCAGTGCCTCTTCTGAGCTAGGTTAAGAATGCTTTGGCATGGCTTGCTGCAGCAAAGCTTGCCATTGGAGGCTGCATATGTGTGCAATCCAGTTGTTAGAGGAAAGTCTATCTAGGAGGCTGGCTTCAGACCAATTACTGCATGAGAAAATTCTTATGCTGCTTCTGTATTTTGGCATGCTCACTGTCCCTGACTAACTCTTGGAAAAGCATTAGTGTTTCTTTAGCATTTGAGGCTGTAAGACTACTCATTCAAACTTTTAATTTGAAACTGGGTATTCTATTATTAGCTGTAGCCTGAAGTGACTTTTCTGAGTCTGCTTGTCACTTTGATTATGCTCTTTCCTTGTTTTGTTTCCTTGCTCATTGATAAGAGAAAATATTAAAGAAATGTGCACCCATTGCAGCTTGTGAGTAATGTGCTATGCTAACATGTTTTAGAATTTTCAACCTACGTTGCCAGACTTCTTTAAAACTCTTTTTAAGCAAAGAGTAATTTATGTCATTGTGATGACGCATAGGGAGTTCTCTAAATCTCAGGCTTCTTATTTGGGGAAAAAGAGGCTTGGGAACTACCAGAGCACTGATGTAACACTACCAATTTTAAGAGGGTTCCCTTCCACTGCAGAAAGTCTTCTGAGCTGGGTGCTACAAGGTACTTAAAAGCAGAGCAGTAGTGGGTTTTTTTATGGACATAAACACTTTTTCCAGATTCTGAACAGCTTGCTGAAGCCATTCAGAAAATCCTGAAAGCTGCTTCTCTGGCCAATACCAGTTTGGACTGCCACTAGAACAGGATTGGCTGTATTTTAAAGGTGCTGAGTGTATTTGTTTCCATTAAGCTAAAATGGCATGCCAGAAGTGTTGGCAGAAAATCCATGTGTGTCTCTGTCAGCGGTGCTGACTCTCATAAGTCTAGCTTGAAATTGGCCAGAGGGTTAATGATACCATAGCGTGGTGATAACTGTAGAATTTGGCTGTCTATTTTCACAAATAGACCTGGGGGTATTAGATATGCCCTTGCATATCTTCACTGAAGAAAAGATCATAGAATAGTTTCTGTTGGAAGAGACCTATAAAGGTCATCTAGTCTAACCTCCTTAGAATGACCCCCCTGCAGTCTTCATCCTTTGTTAGAAAGTAGCGAATCCATGCAGGCAAGCTGTTATAGTTAAACCCTTCCTTTATAAAGAATATATAGTTTATGTGGGCACCTGAGAATCAAGATACAAATCACAGGAAACTCACACTTCCTTTGCTCTGGTGCTTCCTAACCTGTGTCATTGTTTTTGCTCCATGAAAGAGCAGACATGAGGAATCCAGTTGCAAATGTGGTACTTAATCCCTCTGAGTAGTGCATACATTGGTCTCTGACAGACCAGACATAAATCATACGATCTGCTGTGAGTAGCAGATTTAGTGCCATGTTTTTGTTTTGTGTTTTTTAGTTTATGGGAGACAGTGTTTACTTTAAAGTGGACATTGTCTTAAAGAAAATTACCTGTTTGCAACATGTTAGACTGATGTGAAACTTATTTGCAAGCTGCTAGTCATACCCTGAATCTACTTTGTTGATGTGCTGTTTCATTGGCAAAGAGTCATTGCTCTCTTGTGTGCAACAGTGTAAAATAATAAAGGAATGAAACAACCCACCTCAAAATATCCATTCCCCCCAAGACCCCATGGTCCAGTATGTTACCCTGGGAGCTAGGCAAATACTCTTTTTCATTCCACAGGAAGTCTTGTGGAAGTCCAATGCATCACAAAAAAGTTGATGTAGTTTGTGGTGAAAACTATTTTGATGACTAAAATCTTCTGAAGTAGGAAACAACAGAAATGAGGTAGGAGCAACATGGAGCTTTGTCTCTTATCTTTTTTTCCCAGGGAGGGAAAGGGAGTGCCTGACTTTGATCTTGATTTCCTTCGTTCCACCTGCCTCTGCGTGCATGTTCATGCAATTACATGTCTGAAGATTTGATTATTGTCTCTGGTGTTTCTGGAGTATCTCCCATTTGAGAAAATCTGTAGGTGGAAATAGAAATAGGCCTGTGAGAATCTGCAGGAGCAAAGATGATAGGAGTCTTCCTCATGAAGATATTTGTGTCCAGGCTGATATCTACAAAGCCTTCAAATCTTAGACTTTGGATGTTTGTCAGAAAAGTAGCCAATTAAAAATAACTTGCTTGCTTCACGCAGTATTAGAATTCAAAGTTCCTTTGAACTGGCTGTTCTCTATGAAGCAGAGTAGCACACAACTGATAACTTAAAATGCACAGGAGTGCTTCTGGATTCCTTTTGATGGCATCAGCTTGGTACTGTGACAGAGATCACTCAATGGGGTTTCTATTTGCAGAAAGCGTGTGCTTACTTGTGGCTATCGTTTTGTCCCTAGAATGGAAATAGGCTGCTGCAGATTATCTTGTGTATATGCAGGTATTTTGTAGATCTGGGTCCTCTGAGAAGGAGCTCTACTGAAGGACTTTATTTTGGATTCCTCAGAGTTACTTATTTATACCCTATGGGATAATGATGTTATGTTTCTTATATGTCACTACCTGCCAAAGACTCTGGATTTGAATGTATGCAAAGTAAAGTTCATCACTGAGAACATTGCTGTCCTTTACGTATACCATGTTCTGTTAAGTTGTAATGTTTAACTGCTTGAAATGTTATTCTCCTGTATTTCTAATCCTATCTTTGCTTTCAAAGGTGGACTAATGTGAGAAGAATGCAAAATAGTCAGTTCTTTGCCTAAGGTGTGCTAATGAGGAAAAGCTAAATTACATTTAATAACTGGAGCAGAAAGGATGCTTGGATTGTATTTTCTTAGGAAATTTTCTACTTCTATGTACTACAGAAAAGACTACTGCATGATATTCAGTAAACTAATTAAAATCTGTCCAGGTTAAATGTTTAACCTAAGCCAGGCTAGGGTTGGTTTGGTTGGGTTTTTTTGGTATGGAGATTAACATCTGTTGGGTGGTCAAAGTAGCCAGATGATAGTGTCCTTCTTTAGAGCTTCTGACAGCTTTCATTTGATCTGGTAGTTCAAAGTTTAGTCTTTAAAATACAGTGTAACAGAGGGGAAAAAATAAATTGTGATTTGTAACATGTCTCTTCTGGTGAAACAATATGAATAACACAATCACCCAGAATTCAGGACAGCCTGTTCTTTGACTCATGTCCTGACTCAACCTTTAGCAAGGTATACTTCTTAACTTTATCAAGATCTGAAGAAGGGCATTGGCTCCAGCTATCCTGGACTAGGATATCTGTATGCTGCCTTCAGGATCAAAAATAGCAGCAATGAATTTGGATACAGGTCTTCCATGCAGATGAGATACCATTACTAAGATTTATCTGTGATACAGATCTCTATGCTATAATGGCTTGATAGTCCCTTTATAGTCTGCTGTTGTTTACTGTAGATAGATGGTAGACATAGAAAGCTAGGTGAGAGAAATCCTAATTTGGGAGTCCTGAGCCCTGGTAAAAAGTCACTTTTGTAGCTTTGCTTTAAACTATTTTCCAACACAAATAATTTTGATCAGGTGAAGGTCTTATTCTGAAAGGTGGCTGCTCTTGAGTTAGGAATGGGTGTATACATACTAAGTGACTTCATGTGCATGGATTCTGGTTGTCATGATCAATGTGCTTTTTTGAAAGCAGGAAAGATGAAGAAAGGAGAAGGCTAACCTTCAGTTGCTTCCAAGATACAAGATAGTGGAAGTGAAACTCACAGGAATGAATAGCTAATTGTGAATCCAGGTAAATTATTTGAATGGTTTCTTGAAAGTCTGCAAGAGGCTAGAAGCTAGTCAGTGTTGTTCATAAGGAGGAAACCTGTGCTGTTACAGCCTCACCTGATGCTTGCTCAAGCTGATTTGGTTTATTGCTGTGTTGGCTGAGGAGCCCAAAAGTCATTACATACCATGAAGTAATTTAGATGAAGTTGATCTGTCTCTTGACTAACTTCTTTTACTGGCAGCCTCTTATGATTAGAATTATTGGTGGCTATTGCAGGAACTTTTGCAAGGACCAACTAACTAAGATTAGAGGCCTGATGTGATAAGCAGTTAGTGGCAAAGAAAAATGAAATGGTACTGCCTGAAAAATGTGGTGCTGAGGTTTTTACTGATAGGGACTGTAATGCACCCAAATGAGCTGGTATAGGATCTGTCCAAAAGTTGTTGGTAGTCTGACGCTCTTGTGAGGTGGCAGGCTTCAAAATAGCACTAAAACCCTGTCTTTCATGAGCTTATGGAAACAGGGGCATCAGCTCACTGGACACAGTCTCAAGATTCTCTGGTAGAATTTGCAGCTTGCCTGTTGAGGGAGACTTTCAGTTACTGTAAATATAAATGCTAAAATGCAATAAATGGCATCATCAAACCACCTTTGAACTACAGTATTTTTATAATAATACTCCATGTGTTGTGGGGCCTGAAAGACATGTTTAAGCTTCTAGCCTTTCCTCATGGGGGAGAACTGGGATCAAAACTTTTAAATAAGCAAACTAACTACATTAGCTAGAGGTACTGCTAAAGCAGAAGGCATCTCTCGTGCTTAGCCATTATATGGCCCAGAAGTACACACAGATACTACCTGTGTTTCTTATGGCTCTGGGAGCAAAGCATGCTGCTATTGTGATAGTCAGTATGATACCTTTACATAGGTGGGACTGAAGCCTGTGGATGTAGGCGCATGAGTCTGAGTGGTCAAAGTTTGCCTTAATTTAACTTCTTTTACCTTGTACTAACCAAACACATTCATTATTTGGTTGGCTCTGTTTAAGATGTTGGTCTCCTGTACTAGAGACTAATAACAAGTTGTTCTTAGTCTCCTTGTTTAGAGGTTCAGCTGCTTTTATCGGGGAAAGCTGAACATCTTCAGGTGAACTGCAGCATACCTTGCTTGGGCACTATAGAAATACCAGTCTTTTTATTTGTTGCTTCATTTCAGAAGGGCTTTGTGGAGCCCCAGGGCTGTCATAAGTGCTCTGCTCTAAAACTGTGCTATGTGCTTTTCCTCAGGTGAAACACAGAAGTTACTGTGCCACCTGAAGGTCTTGAAGGAAAGCCTGCTGTCATGGGAAGTGATAGGGGAGGCAGAGGAATGATTTGTTGAAATGTGAACACTTGTCTCTAGAGGTGCCTCAGAACAAAGCCCTTACATGAATGGCCCTTGGTGAGCAGGCAGAGAGGCTCTGTAGAGGAAAAAGGTGGATTTTAGCAGAACAAAACAAGGTGTAGCTGTGTGCCATGCCGGAAGCCTTTTTTCTTCTAATGTGGCAAAGCTCGTGCTGTTTGCTGAACCAGACTTCAGCTCTGCTTGGGTATTTGTTTAAGAGCATCTGTCTTTGTTGTGAGGATCAAAGTACTATCTGGAAGTACATGTGAGGTAAAATGTCTGAGATTTGTTTCAGAGTTAAAGTGTGACGACAACTTTCTTGGTGAAGAGCAAAAAGTATTTTGAAATTTGACTTGTTAATCAGTTCATCCTTTTAAGTAAGACTTATGCTGTACTTGTTTCCCTGTTTGGAATTCAAAGGCTGAGAAGTGAATACTTCAATCCTAGCTCTCTTGACTTAAGTGCTATGCTTTTTTTATTATTTTTTTTAAACATACAAATCAGCTGATGTTCACAAGTCAGTGGTTTCTTAGTGTAGTGCAGATGATACTGGCTATTCTCATGTTTTTGTGCCTTCAGTGAACTTGGGCATCTTTTAGCATGAAACCTGGCATGCTCTAAACTTTAGGAGCATTCAGAAAGTTATTAGTTTAACCTTGGTTATTTTGATGCCAGCTTTTCTAGGTTGGGGAACTGAGCTTTGGCTGCTGAGATTTAGCTTAAAAATTTTGGAACTAGCAGGGAGCTGTTTCGTGTTGCTTCATAATAGCTGGCCCTGACAGTTTAACAGAGCTTATTGACCATCTGCTTTGTCTAGTTTGCCACATGGCGGAGTAACAAGTAAGCCAAAATACTGGCTGCACAGTGTATTAATTAAACAACTTCTTTGTGAACACTATCAAGATACTAAATTGACTGATGTACATTTAACATGAAGAGGTTTGCCCTTTCCTTTTGCTCTAGCTGCTGAATATTGAGCCAAAGAACATAAGATAGGTGGTAAGGGAGCTGTTTGTATGTTGGAGACCCTCTTTGTCTCCTTGCCCTCAGTGTTCCGCTGTCCATTCTCAACAGATGGGACCTAGTGTATATTACAATTTTGTTCCCCTGCTGCTGCTCTTTGCCTCTCACAAAGCTGGAAAAAGCAACAGCTGTTTTATAATTTCCCTGTTTGAAGGGAGAAATATTGCAAGGGGAGGGGGGAGAGACTGAAAGACTAGCCATCTTGTTTGCAAAGGGCTAGAGAGAAGTGTTGCTCATCTCCTTCAAGAGCCAGTATCTCTTCTGAGAACAGATTTCATGTTCATCAGTGTTCATGCTCCTGGAAATAAAATGCATCTTCCTCTGAGGTGAGGTCAGTTAAGAGCTTTAAGCAAATAGCACTGGTTAGTCTGCGTATCTCTCTCTAGAGGAACCTGACTCTGGGCTGCTTTGTTATTGTGACTAATTCTGCTCAAAGGCACACCCTCCTGGGAAAGCAGTTTTTAAATCGAGACTGCTGGTGGCAGAGACATAGAATGTGTTCCCTTAGAGATATGGCAAGACTTTGGCAATAACCAGCAACTGTCTTGATAGAGGGACATGCTGTAGGTAGCACCTCTGCAGCTAGAAGCTGAATCCTGTTGAGCTTGTTATAGTGAACAGATGGCTTGTTAATGTGCTGTGCTATGGCAAGCCGTGCTGCTTCGAGGCCTGCAATGGAAGGATAGGTAGCAAGAAATCTGCATACAGATTCTCTTTATTCTGGTAACTGTCTGTGACAAGTAACTGTTCATACATATGTGTATGTAGGTGCATATTTGTGGTCTATTAACATGTTTCTGAGGTGTTAGTGTATATATATGCATACGCTGTATGTATAGTATGCTGTTGGATAGTGTAACATGAAATAGTACTGCAATTCCATCAATCTGAATGAAGCTACTGTTTGGCTGTATTTTTAATATACCTAAACTGCTGGAAATGCTTTGGATAGTAGGTAAATAACTTCAGGGGAATACTGAAAGACTGCTGTATTCCATTTGGGTTCTGTCTGAAGAACTGTGTCTAGTCGGCTGCGGACAAAGCTCCTGCTAACACCTACTTGTTTTGGTCTCTGGAAGCTAACCAGGAGCATTGCTCTGACTGTGCTCTGAACTTACAGGAGTTGCAGAGGATCTCTGATTTACATCAAAGTGCTTAGGATCCCAGGTGGTCCTGGTGTGTTCTGTCTTACAGAATGAGGAAACTATTTAAAACTGAGCTCTTGAGTATGCATGCGATTTCTCTCCTTTCTGACAAGCTTTGGTATTCCTGATAATTGATGGTGGCTCCTTCCGGCATTTAAGGGATACTTGAGAAAATTACCCTGCCCTTAAAATCTTCCTCTCCCCACATGTTTTATTTGTGTGCGCCTTCTGTGTTAATTAACATACTTAATTCTATCACTATTTTGTTAACTTGAAAATGTGAGGATTATAGCCCTCCTGCCAGGGCTCTGACTCGGTAATGAAGGTCTAGGCTTGATACAACTTTTAAAAAATGGTCCTCTGAGTTGTATTTCAGTCCTAGAAAACAGTTTAATTGTTTTCTTTAGCATATACATGGCAATTGTGCTGCTAAAAATGGGGGGAAGTACCTAATGCTCATTCTTTGGCAGCCTGTTGGGGTTCTTTCTGTTCAGTTCAGCCTAGCCCAGTTGCAGTTTTGCTGTTCTTATTACCACCAGCCTGTAAGTTCATCTCATTTAAAGGGACCTCCTCAGTCCTGGACTTAACTCTGTCTGCCTGCATCATCTTTCAGCTACAGTGATTTGTGAGGGCTAGCAGCTGTTGTAAGAACATCTGGAATTTTTACAGTTGTGCAGGAAAGTATTGCCTGTTTGTGTATCTGAGGAGCAAAGGGACGCCCCAGCACTTTGGCTCCCTTCTGCGCTGGGATTGCTAACACTGTCAGGATCATGTAGCCCACCAAAAGTTTTCATTATCCACTATGAAAAGTTCTGTTGCATGTTTGCTGCCAGCAAGGTAACATGTCCTGGAAGATCATGGGCTCTTTTAGAATTTTAAAAAGTAAAGCTGTGAGTAAATTAGATGCTTCAGAATGATTTTGGTTTTTTTACTTTTATACCAAGCCAAAAGAACAAGTATCTTGCCACATGTTCTTTTCTCATTCAGTATTTCTTAAATGATTCTTCAGGCTATGGTTATAGAACCACAACGTTTTTTTTATTCCTTAAAAATATATATGTATTCCTATCATCCATAACTCTTAATTCATTGGGATTGCCACTGGGAAGAGAAATCCACATTTTTCTTCGGCCTGTGACTGTTTCCACGAATGTAATTGATTAGAGATTGTTGACTTTGCATGTTTGTGAAAAATGGAGGAAAATATTTGAACATTTGACATCTGCCTTAACTTCAAGATTTATCTTTCTTAAGCAGGAAAAGGAGAACAAATTTTAGGCTGACTGCAGCAAAGTGAGAATTCCACTGGAAAAAAATGCCCTGTTTAAAAGTCCCGGAGGTCCTGGTGGTGCAGGCAACCTTGGAAGGCAGTTAGGCTGGTATCTGCTCTTAAACCAGTTGCTGCAGGTAATATGCAGACTCCGTCAAATGATACTTCCTCAGTTTTCATTTTCAAGATGGCAACAGTGTTTATAAAGTTGGTTGGCTGTTTAGAGTGGAATTCTTTTGCAGTGAGCAATGGTTTGCTTCTCTTGGGATAGGTAAATGTCCCCACAGGGACTTAAGGAGCTTTGTAATGAAAAGGGTAGAAGACTGCGGGAGGAGTTGGGACTTAGAAGGCTTTGCTGGAAGCTTTGGTTTTAGTGGTTCTTTGTACTTCTCTGCAATGAACTCTTCTCTTGCATTTGGTGCTCTGGTTACAAGGATGTACTCTAATGCGATAGTACAGTACCTCATTACAACATGTTTTTCAGAGATTCTTGGGGAAAGACTGAACGTGGGTACTTTGAACTAAATAATGGGGAGATGTTTTTGCCAAACAGACTTCTTAACCTTCATTTTAGGCTATCTCCATTTAAAAGGTTTAAAGCCAAATTCTTTTCAGATGTGCAACGTTTGTGCTACATAGGATTGTTGAAAAGACAGTGGGCTAAAACTACTTGACAATTAGATGTTAACTAAAACAGGATGAGATGACATGAAGGATCTGTGAGCACGTCAGGTAGTGAAGTGGTGCTTTTTCAAATGAGAAGGAGGGATGATGCTGCAGGACTGAAATCCTAGTTAACAAACCAGCTGGGAAGACAATGCTTCAATGCAAGAAAACTGAATGCTTCCGTTGCAAACCCCCTTTTTGAAAGGAATGAATACTCCATACCAGTGGCAGAGAATATAGTCTGAACTTGATGTTCAGTAAGACCTTCCAGGCCTTATTCATTCTATCTTCCATCGATATAATAAATGTCTCATCTGAAATGTTTGTATGTTGTCAAGTGGTAGAGAAACAGCCTTCTTTGTATACTTCTTATTGGCTTGTGCTGTTTTGTCTGAGAAATACTGGGGAAAGATGGAAAAGATGCCTCTTTTCTGACTTAGCAGCTGCACCTTCATTGGCATTACATGACTTTTCTTTGTAGACTAGGCAAGGATTTCCCAGCTGGGAGAAGAAAGCCCAAAGAGGTATTCTGCCTGTTCAAGGGAAGTGGCCATGATTCTGTTGTACTTCTCAGCTGCATTGTGTCAGAGTTAAAACCATCTGATTTTTAATGGCTGTCACAATTTTTCTGAAGTTATCAAATACCTGTATGGTAAAATGAGAGTAAAGTACAAGTTGTGTCTGACTCAACTTCCATTTCCCAGATGAACCAACAGAAGTATTAAAAAGAACAATGGGGCCACAAACCAACCAAGGTTTGCTAGACTGTGGGCTTTTTGGCCAACATGGGATTCCTATTCTGTTCCAAGTCAGAGCCTATTTTGGTTTCTCACTGTTGGGTGCTTTATGGCAGGAGATCTGAGCCAGTGCTTCCTAAACAGCTGCTCATACAAGAGCTACTGTGTATGGACAGACCAGAGTCAGCACTGCAAGTGTGTGACCCCTGACTAGTGTTTCAGTCACCCATTCAAGCAACAGATAAATACCAAACTAAAAATAGCAAGTCCAGGGCCCAGGATAAATATTTTCGGTCACCTACATAACGGGCTTTTTTGAAAACTTGTTAAAACACAGGATACCATGAAATTAATTTGCTAAAAAGCCACAACCCCATAAGTATTGTATATGCATTTTTATTATTTTTTACTTTTACAAAAGCCCATTTAGCAGCTAATTAGAGGAAAAGTTACTCCTGTTAATTCTTTGCAAACTATTCACTTATTTGTAATATAATAATTAAAAAAAGCTGAGAGGGAAAATACTCTTGAACAGGAGAGAAGGAAAGCAAATGGATCTGTTATCTTTATTGGCTAAGGTGCCTGCACAAGCCTCCAGTGCTGTTTATGGAGTTGCAGGCTGTATCCACCCATACAGTTGCTTCCCTGGTGCTGATGGGATAATGCAGCCAGTGAAATGTGGCAGCCAGTGCATGCTGGATCCAAGGGCATCTAAGTAAAATGGCACAGCCTTCTGAAAAAGCACAGAAGTCTCCTAGCCAAGAAAACTTGATGGGTGTGTTGATGGCCAACAGCAGGCAATGTGTTTGCTAGGCAAGCCCTGTCTCAACTTAATTGGCAGAGATTGAAGTGCAATAAAACTCCTGTTTAGCTCTAACACATTTTTCTTTCAATAGCAGCTTTTGTGGCCCTGCTAGCAAGTGGAACAGAGAACTGTGGAAAGAGAGGACCAAGGTTTCTTCAGGGACAGTTTTAGAGCATTTGATTGAGGACACAATGATGTTCTTGTATGATCTATATGAACGCAGAGGTGTGTCTAACAGTAGTGGTCACATTGATGCAGAAGCATACAGTGAATTTTAATGGCTGGTTAGACCTTACTGATTAAAGAGAGCCCCTGACCTCCATGTGAAAACATTGTTGCCATCACTCTCAGGTGTACGTTCGCCACAATCTACATGGAAACAGCTCCTAGTAATTTTGATATTTTTTTCTATTACAAGCTCCTAATATTATAAAGTGCTAGCTTCAAGTCAGTATGTCAGTGTTTTTTCAACTGCTTGCTCTGTTGTATGCTGTAGTACTATGTTTCATTCACAGCCTTGTGTTGGCATGACCATGTGGCACTAAGGCAGTTTAGGTGTGATGTGCAGCATATGTCTGCAGTGCAGCAGAACACAGTAGCAGGTCTGGATTTTCTATTACTCCAGGTCCAAAGCCCACTAGTTGCATAGCCTCTGTCTTGGGTTGTACTCTGGAATTGGCTCTGACTCCTTTTTCCTGAGTAACTTCGCTTTGGTGAATGGTTTTGCATTACTTGTGCCTGTCTTGCTGTACTTTAGCTTCCCTTTTCCCTCTTCCAGGTGACTTTTGACACAGTTGGCTGTCTTACTTTTTCCCCCACTGCTTAAGCAGCATAAAATGTCATACGTGCTAACCATGTTCTGATGTAGGACCTAAGCAGCTGCCTTTAAATTTAGTGTTTGGGCAGCCTGTGGCTATAAGGAGTTTGTCCAGAGGAAATCTGGTGTGTTGCCATCATCTTTCTGCCCTTGAGCCTTCTAATTGAAGGAAAAGCAAGACTGCAGTGGCATCTGCAAAGGCAGCAGCTGCCTCTGTGTCAAATGTTAATGCAGGCAGGCTTGTGTTCTGGGAGATGGTGGAGATACTCAGTGAAGCTGAGTGAGGACCCACACTCGGGATGTGGAGGTTCTTTCCCTATCATCTTTCACAAAGTTTTTCCCATAAAGGGAGCTTTCACATGAATTGCATTGAGGGATGGTGTTCTTATCCCTGCCTGTAACCTTGATCCCCTCATCCTGACAGAGGCACACTGAGTGAAGTGAGGGCACAACAGAGTTTCTTCTTTTCTTATCACCAAATTGCTAGGATTGTGCTGTTGCTATTTTGGTGTATTTACATGCTATTTTCTAATAAAAATTCAGGGCTGCATTTACTGCTTTAGAGGGGCTGACTTTGAATGCAACTTGTAATAGGAATAGCATCTGTCCACTTCATCTGCTGTAGTTGCTTATGAGCAGAGAGGCTGCTCTATGGCAGTGCCAGCTTGAAACAAACAACAGTTTACAGTGGCTGAGGGAAGAGAAAGCACTAGCTTGGGTAATGAGATGGAAGAACTTGGCTTGAGTGAATGCTCCTCCTGTGTTTATTGAAAATATCAGTTGTCATTAATTGCTTTAATGAGGTTCATAACTAGAATTTCAAGTGTTTTGTGTGTGCTGTGTAGTTCATCAGTTGGTTAGTATATTTTTTCATTTCCACTTGCATTCTGAAGCTGCAGCTGTACCTAACTCTGGGCACATATACGGACATTAAGATGCTCTTAAATATAAGTGATTCACAAATATTATTCTAAATTTGTTTTGCACCATGGTTTTTTTTATAATAGTTACTAAGGAAGTCTGAACTGTTCTTGACTATTGATAAGTAACACTAACCTAGAGGATTAGTGTCCCAGTTTGCCTAGGGTGATATCCATATTAGGGGGCTGTCCTGATTTGTCTGAAATTCCTTCCTTCCTCCCACCACCCAAAACCAAACCCGCAAATTTGTGACCCTCATGATTTATGCATTCCAGTCAGCTTGCAAGAGTACTGGTTGCCCCATTCTGTTGTCAGATAGGAACTCAAAAGGAGTGTGTCTGTGGTGTTTGACTGCATCCCCTTAAATTTAAAAAAATCTCTAAACCTGTCATTGTGGAGGCTGGTTAAATCCAAACTTTGGGTCCCCCTCTTGCCTGTAAGGGACATATTATTACTCAAACAGGTCTGCTACCTGTATAACAGGAAATTATAATGGGGGATGATGATCAATGTGGAGGAGGCCAAGCTACTTCGAGGCTGCCCTTACACTTGAGCTGTTTGTCTTTTTCCTTTGTGTCTTTCTTGGCTAGCTTTCCCCCCCCTTTCATAGCCTTCAAAAAGGGATAAGTGATTGTGAATATTCAGAACTCGTAAGTGTACTAGCCATTAAGGAGACATTCTCACAGGATCTCTTTCCTCTGTCCATGTTTTGCATTTTGTTCAAGGAAACCACTTGCTTCAGATGTGCCATGAGCTAGTGTTTTTTAAACTAGTGTTAACTTTAGGACCTCTTACTGAGCCTATAAAAAGAAACTGTATTTTTCACCAAAATGCTTGCAGATGGCTTGCAAATGACCAACAGGTTACTGTTACCTTGTGATAGTAAGTTTTGCAGCCCTATGTACTTTCTTGAACTGTGTAGTTGACAGTACTGCAATAGCTGTGAAGAACTACATCAGGAATAATGTCTGAGCTGTAGACCTAAAGCTAAAGAAGGAGCCTTAGTCTTAGCTTTTTTTCTGTGCTCATTGGTGGTCAAGATCAATCTCCCTGCTCTTTGAAACTTCATCTGACAGGACTCATGTTTTCACAAGTCACTTGTTGATCAGTTGCTTGAAGTGTGATGTGTATGGACATATTGATATATTGAAGGTATGTCTTAGAAAGGACTAGCTTGGAAAATGCAAAGGGATCCAGCTGCTGTCCTATCCTTCACCTGTCGGTGTTGTCCTTCTAAACTTTAGAGACTTAAGGTTATTTCTTAAAATCTGTATTTTGAACTGAATGTATTAGAAGGGCGTGTGTGCTCATGCTGGGATAAGGGGAGGAAGGAGGATTTTCTGACCATGCTGTTTCACTGCAGGCTGGCTAGGTGGCAGGATGGGCAAACTCTTCAATAGCTCAAGAAGCATGGCAGTATCCTTTTAAACATGTAATACTGTGCTTTTTCCCATAGCGTGTCTCTGGTTGGGTACTGCACATGCCTAAGTTGTGTACTGACATAGAACTGGGATGCTGTTAGGTTAGACTTTAGACCTGGGAGCTTGAGAGTGTTCCCTGGTTTCAGACATGAATGTTCAACACATCTCTGATTTCCTTGGAATAAGATGTGTTCTTCCTAATATAAGCTTCAGGCTATTTACTCACTTATCTACTAACCTACATAGAGTGAATTGGCAGACGCAGTGAGGCTTTAGCTAGCTTTCTTCTCTGAGCCAGGTGGATGTGGGCAAGCTTTGGTCTGGAAATCTGATTACTCTGTTAATAAACTGGCATCTGAATGTAAATACTTTGCCAACACATGGTTTGTTCTCTGGGTCTGAAAGCTGCACTAATGCAGCTATAGTTTCTGGACCGTGCAGTTTGTGCACAGTGGCTGAGCAATCTAAAGTCCAGTTGTACCTGCTTGTGCAGACACTATCACTGTATGTGTGTCTGTCCATCTTTCTCATATAGCTTAACTTTTCCTTGTGGCTCTGTTACATGATATTACCCTTGTTTTAATGTCTGGAAAAACCCACAATGTTTAACTTGTCCAAATTTAAATATGAACTGAATCTCTCTGAAGAGTTTTGCAGTAGGGCCTGCTTCAGCTGGAGTGTCTTAGAAAGATTTTTAGGTGAGAGTTCTGTTCTGTTGTTGAGACTAAAATCAGGAGGAAAAAAAAAATCGCATTGCATTGAGGACTTTGAACAGCGTAGTTGAAGCTCTGTTATCTGATGATGGAAATTTAGGAGGGAGCAGACTTGCTTTGTTTCAGAGATTTCTGTGGCCAGTTTATGAAAGTCTTTTCAGTTTAATTAAGCATCTCTCCTTTCACCTGTTTCACGTGCCCAAACTTGCTAATGTTTGGCAGGAATCTCAAAGATTCTCTTATGTGAACAGGCTTCCTCTATAGGGAACTAGGAGGGGCTGGGCTCTTGGAGTTCATCTTGTCAGGGAGCCCAGCTCTGGTTATAGTTGCTCCTTTCTCTGCTTGCAGTGGTCCTTCCTCTGGCCCTCAGCTGAGGAGAGGGCATATGTAGGAAAGAGGTGGAAGCAATACCCCAAAAAACAGGAGCAGAGGAAGCAGGACTTTGCAGGAACCAAGTTGTGATAGTAAAAGTTGAGGACTCGGTTTTTAAAAGGAGGAGCAGAGGGAAATAAGTACTTAAGGACAGAAGCTACACTGCTGCTCTCCGGATACAAGGTCTGGATCTAGGTCTTGGAAGACTTCTCCATGCTCTACCAGCACCTCTAGGGGCCCTTGCTGTGTTTGTAAAGTGTTACCTCCCTCTAGTGGTGTGTGTAAGGCTATGGGTGCAATCCCCTGCCTGCTCCAGTGCCGAGGGTAGATCAGTTATAGACTGTATAGGTAAAACACCATGTCCTTGATTTTTCTCCAGCCATTCATACCATGTCATGTAGGTACAGATGCACTTGGTATTGTTGTGACATACTGGACAACTTGCACGAGCCATTTTGTTGTAAGGTGGGCACTTAGTGTCCTTCCTTTTCTGGGTATTTAACTGGATCCATGTGATGTCAGGCTTGAAGACAAGCTCAGCCAAGTACAAGGTTTCTGTAAATAGCAGCAATGCCCCAGGTAAATTATGGTTATTCATAATGATCATTTACTCAGAATGAGTGGACAAATCTGGTAGCTTTGTCTCTGCACTTTTATTATGCACATTCATTATTTGAGTGAAGAAATGTAGACAGTGTTGGTGGAAGAGGCTGCCGCTCTGGTTAGAACAGCCTGGGTAGAACACAGGCTTTTCTAACTGAGCCAAGACTGGCTGGCCTGTGCTCAGGGCTGTGAGCCTCAGTCTGTGTTACCTCTTGAGACTTCGTGTTTGCCTGACTGGTTGATAATGAGAAGTGTCTGATGGGGGAGAAATTAGTATGTAACTGCATGATAAGGATTGTGTCATACTGGGCCAGCACCCCAGGTATGTTCACTATCAACCATGCAAACTAATATTCACTGTTGCATGAACCATTTTGCCTGGACCAAAAGAAATGGGGGATGTTGTTTTTGCATGTCTAACATCAGATCATCATGGCTGCTGAGGCATTACAGCATTAATATTTTAGGAATGGAGAAAACTTATGGTCATTTAGTAATTGAGTTGTACCACTGAGAATTCTTGTTCCTACTGCAAGTGTCGCCAACCCTGGCACTTCTGAGTCTCTTCTTGCTGTATGTAACATAATTTCCTAATCTTCTGTTCTGGTACCAATTGATAGACACAAGCAGCCTTTTTGAGTTGCAGTCACCTTTACTTCAGCTGTTATTTTGACTCTCCTCTTAATGAGGATTAGCTTTAAGTCAAAGAGCTCTCTTTGATTCTAGAGTAACTTCTGATTGCTTACACTATTCTTTTTATTTTCATTTGTATATACACCTTTGCCCTGACCTGTAAGGCCCCCAAAACAATTCAATGCTTTCAAGTGAGGAACAGATGGGTTTTTCCTTTGTTTCATACAAATGACTATTTGTTGGTATTCCATGTAATTCCATGGTAATTTCATGTTGGCAATCCATCCATCATCTTGCTGGTTTACACACACCCCCAATGATTTTCGTCACTTTTATTTACTGTTCTGAGACTTAAACCATTGCCTTGCATTGGGTCACAGCTATCCATATCTGCAGATGGGCTTAAGAGCTAAATGTATATTTTCAGAATGTCTCTCTTTTAAAAAAAAGTTTTTGTCTATTAAATGGACACTTCTGAAAGATATGGTCTTATTTTCTAGTTTGGCTTTGGTCACTTATGCTGGCCATCTTCCTGGACTTTGAGAGAAATCCCTGATTCATACGATCTGAAACTTTCATGCGTCTGAATTGTATGGTTTTCTTTCTCCCCTTTTCCTTCATGTTTTTTTCCCCCCTCTTACTGTCCTTTCAAGTGGCTTCCAAACTCCCTACACCAACAATGATTTTAGCTTTTTCTTGCTGTGCTTAACTTTCCCAAACTTGATCTAAAGTCAAAATCAAACTCAGTTCATTATTTCCCAGCACTATGAAGGAAATGATGCACAGTGAATGGGTGGTGAGGATGAGCAGTAACAGACCAATTTGAGAGCTGGGTTTGTAATGAGGAGTTATCCATAGGACAACTATTGCCCTTAAAATTTAAAAGCATCAGATAAATGTTTAATTATTAAATACTTGTAACAATGTCAGATCTGCTCTTGCTGTGCTGGAGGTGCTGTCCTCAGGCCAGCAGACTAGTGTGCAGGTGTTCTTCAGCTGCCCCTGCAAAACTTAGCCCTTTGGCCTTCTGTTTCTGTGGGAGGTGGCTTCAGAAGCTGTCAGACTTTTTCCCTGGTCTCACTAGGAGATGATTGCATGTTTCTGTTCTGTTTCCTGTTGGGGCTGTGATCACCTTTGCCAGAGGCTAAATAGCAAACAGTTGAGGAGGTTGTAATGCCTTAACCTGCTACAGCTATTTACTACTTAATGCATGTCTGTGCTCTAAGGTATTTTGCCAGTAGCCTGCAAAGAATTCGTGCAACCTAGATAACTATGGGGCTGTCTCCAATGCAACGTTGAATTTAAGTTGCAGTAAATAGCACGGAAACTAACTGGTGATATTTTTGGACTTCTAAGTACTCAAGCAGAAACTAACTCCTGTCCTGACTACATTGTTAATGTAAACTGGAGAGGGTGTTTAAAAGGACAGTGTGTCCACCCTCCCTTCCCCCAACTGTTTTAATTGATGGCTGTTCTTCTATTTTAGCTTTTCTGGAGGCTGCTTGCTGTCAGCATGCTTCTTGTGGTGGTTTTTTCCCCCATCTGCTATTTACAGCACCGTGTCTCCCTCTCTCTGGAGCGGAACGTGGCAGTGCTTTGGTTTTCTTGAACAGTTTCATGACACTAACAAGACCCTTGAAATACCACCCTTTAGCTATGCACAGCCTCTTTTGGGCTTACCCCAGCCTAATCTGGATTTAGCTGCTTAGTTATAGTAGGATCAACCACACTTATCTCACCCTTAAAGGCAGGCAAACAGAAGACACAACTGTTTCTTCCTTCCTTTGTCATTACAGTTGTTGTGAAGTGGTCAAGCTCCTGACCTAAGCACATGTTTTTCATGCCTAATGTGGAACTTGAGATCAGGCAGGCACAGTTGCTCAGAAGAGGGAAAAATACTTTATGTTGACTCAGCCAAAAATAAGAGCAAGAGTTATCTTTTTGGGCTTCCCCCTCCATTTGTGTGGGGTATCAGTGTTCAAATCTGCTGTGATGTGAGGAAGATACCTATGATATTTTACAGAAAATGTAACTTAATTGCATGCTTGTATGTTAGAAACAACTACAGCCCCTAGTTTCTGAAGTATTCCTTGTTTATTTTTTTAATATCTTTCCTTGATGTACAGGAGCCAAGTTACCTCTTATACCAAAGCTTCAGTGAATTATTGGTACAGTTGCCCTCTGGGCTGGTGTCAGTGTTAACCCTGAAGACGGAGAAAGTTGATTTGTAAAAAAAAGTGAAGAGAGAAACAAGGATTTCTCCCATGTGATTGGTACCATTCATAATAAAACTAACACTTAAGGACTGCTCAGTTTCAATGGAGTGTGATCACAAGAAGGCAATATATACTTCGTAGGGAATTTCTCCTCACTGTTACCTTTTGACATCATTCCAGTTTGTCAGGATGCCATTCTGGCAGGCCAGAGCTCAAAATGTGTATCTGAGAAAATACTTGCTATGCTGAACAGCACTTCTGAGCACAGGTGGATGCACAATTGGGTGTTACACAGGCCCATGGATGTATATTTTGATAAGTTTACAGTATTAATGGTAACTCCAGGCATTCTATCTTAAAAGTATTTATAATGAGCTGCTTACATAAAATGTTCAGGAGGCTTACTGTCTATTTGGGGAATTTCTGGTTCTTAGTGTGATATACGAATCAGTGTAGGGTTGTGATAGTAAGTTAGTAAGTGTATCACTGCTGTGAATTAATCTTTCCAGTTTGGATGGCTTTTACTGAGTATCTTTATAGCCTGTGGAAGACTTCTCCTCTCTCCCTGTGTTGTTTAAATTGCTAATGAGCCTATAGCATTTGGTTAGAAGTTCCCTTATTGCCAGATTGTTACAGTAATTAGTATTTTTATGATTCATCTCAGCAAATGTCTGTACTTGCTTTCTGACTAAAATGCATGCTGAAGAAGAGTGAACCTGTTAATTGGACAAAGGATGTGCTTAATGCATTTTTATTAATTGGGTCTGACAGCCTGCCTGGCTGTGCTGTCGTGTTCCTGCATGCTTTCTTGCAGAGGTGGGGAAACACAGAACTTCATTTGTCACACCTAAATAAATGTTGAACACTTGACATTTTTAGCTAGAGCTTCTGATGGAGGTAGTTGTTTGTCACTGTAGTACTTAACTCTTGTTAGATGAAACCAAGCTAACTTGTTATCTTTGTTTCTAAAGTTTGGACTCTCCTATCAAGTAGAAGAGCAATTTTGGTGTTACCTGTAGCAGTTGCTGTTGGAGCTGTTACATAATTTCACAGTTGTTGAAACTTTTGCAAATCACTAGAACCATCACACTTTTCTCAAAATGCTTCTTTACAGGTTCTTCAAAAGTGGTGGTGGGGTACAAGACAGTTGCTGCTGGGGATAGTTCTTGTTCCTTCATCTTGACTCTCAAATCCCCTGAATCTCCTCTTTGGATACTTCCAGGTCCCTGTTTTCCTTCAGGAGGTGCCGAGGTGATTCAGCATCAGTGAGCTGTTTGACTGTGTATTTGTTGGAGAGGACAGACTTGCAGTGCCCATGTGTTGTCTTGGATGGAGCAGGGGTGTAAGAGCAGCTATGTCTTTGTTGCACTGGGCCACTGTGAGGGTGGGACTTGATGTTGGAGAGAGGCTGAGACCTGTGTTTTGAATGTGCAGTGTGGTGCTGCTTTACAATTCTGAAGTGCCTTTTATGATGAGAAGCCAAAAGATGGCCAGCAGATTTCTTTTTTGTAATAGTAGATGCAGTAATAGTGATATCTGTAGGCAATTAATTCTCACTGGGATTCCAGAGCTCAGGGGTCCTTCAAAATGAGTGAACTGCTGCTCTGACTCAGGGAAAAATGTGTCAGAGGTGTTGTGCAGGTTTAAAACAAAACAAACCCAAACAAAACAACAACAAAAACTATGCCTTACACTTTTGCTTCACTGCAGGTACTAGAAATCTGAGCTCTTTTGATGGGCATATGTCATCCTTGTAAGCTAGCTTTAAGCAAGGGAGATCTTCTGTAGAGTAACCAAATAAATAATTAAGACTGTTTTCAAAGCAATTTTGTGTCTTGCTGCAGCTTTTATCTACTTTTCTGTGACTTCTTCATCCTCTTGCCCCGTACTGTGAGAATAGCATGACTTGTGCTGATGGGCATGGGTTAGTAATACAACTCCTGTCTGTAAGGAAAGGGCTTAAGAGCTGTCAGCTCCTGTGAGGCCGAGGCTTGGCCTTCTGCTGGCCTGGAAGCAAGGAATCAAGTCATCATCCCTTACTGATTTCCTTCTTGTCTGACTCCAGGCACAGGGAGGTGTGTGCTATCACTAGGCTGCTTTTGAGGTTAGTTAAAAGATATCTCTATTGACTAAGTGGGAATTTTTGCATTTCAGGAAGAAGAGATGCCAGATGTAGAAATTGACATTGATGACCTTCTTGATGCAGCCAATGAAGAAGAAAGAGCTCTCAAATTACAGGTAACATTATGTTCTAATTTTAAACTGGAATGTGGCTGAATTAATGCATCTGGGTCCTTATCTTGTATTTGAATTCTCTAAGTGTAGAATTAGAACTGAGGTTCCTACTTAAAAGTTTAGCATAATCTACTGTACTGTACAAAGGCAATCAAAATGCTTTAGGATTAAAAAAAAATCTGGAAGGTCGGTGATAAGAAGAGTAAATAAGTTAAAAGAATCCAGTAATAGTGAGATGCTGAAACAGATTAGACAGACACATTCTAATTTTTACAGATAGACAAACTAAAGAACAAAGCATAGAAGAATGGAAAACAGTCACATTGAAAAATTATGTAGCTGAGAGGCAGTTACAATAACCAGCTAATATTTGTGATTTACTGCAGCAGCAGAAATACACATGTGCATATAGTGACCAGAAATCCTCCCTTGTCCTTAGGATACTAGAAATTGTTTCTCTTGTCTATACTAGCTAGGAATTGGAATCCATTAAGTTACCTTGGAGTTACTACTTAAAGCTTGAGGAAGGGATAAGATGGTCAGCAACAGGAATTAGTAGGGAAGTTCAGAAGCTGTCGGAGATGATACTATTTCATTATATTATACAATTGTATTATTGTACAATTCAAACCAGCTCTTTAGTTCTCTGAAAGGAAGAATGAGGAGGAGAAAAGAAGCACTGTCTTGATAGAGATGTATGTATCTCTAAGATATAAAACCAAAATGAGGGTCTCTAATCTTTTCAGATGCATTAAGAGAAGGAAACCTGCCCCAGAGCAGTAGTTTGTCCCCAGCTCGCTTCTGGGAGGTGACTGTGGTGTTTAGGTGCACTGCATCTGATTTGCAGTGCCAGTTGTCACCCTTTTCTCAGTGCCTGCTGCTCAGCCACAGAGACATGGGCTGTGGCCTCAGGCTGTTTACTTACCATTCATAAATAGCTTTGCATCTGCCTAATCTAGCTGCTTCAGCTGCCCTGCTAGGAATGCCTGACCTAGCTAATGTCTGTATTTCTGCATTACTAAGATGGTGGTGCCCTCACTGAAAGCTGTCTTTCACAGGTGTATTGCTGGGAGACATGTTCTTGGATTCTCCTCAGTTTTTCTTAGAGGGATTTTTGTAACTTCTGAGATGGAGGAAGAAGCCATAATTTCTTTCCTGTTACTTTCTGATCCACCTAGGTGCCATATGTGACTTGCCAGAACACTTGGTTTTCAGTAGCATCTTCATCCAGTGGTTCCTGGTTCTTGCTCCTTTTCTTTCCCTAGTCCCTTGACAGGTTTCATACTGCAGACTTGTTTATGTTCACTGTTATGCTGTATTGGAACTGATGCTTTCATTTTTTTGTTTCTAGGAAACTCTTGTAGATTGCTACAAACCAACAGAGGTAAAAAGACTTTTCTTAAATACTACTCACTTGTGAAAATTGTAGCTATCTTCAAGCTAAAGTAACTTTTTAATACTTATGATAAAGTTATTATAAGTATATTAATGGGAGGCTGATGGGTTTGGGGCTTTATGTCTTGGCAATACTTGTGCCTGTCAGTTGACTACAGTAGGAACAGGATCAGGTCCTGTGGAGGAACTACTGATAATTCCATCTGAAGTATCAGTATTGTCTTCTGTGATTGTCCCTATTGACTTTTGCTTAAAGCTAACATGTTACAGGAGAACTAAACACAATTCTCACCATATGGTTAAAACCCTACTGTATTTGCATGAAATATCAACTTGAGAGAGAGACTGTGTGCTCTCAATGCGAAGGCATTGAATTTTTTTCTCTGATGGTAAAATTGGTTAATCTGGGAACTGCTATGTACATATGCAGCTCAGCTACTTGTTTTTGTGAGTGGACTTGAATACAGTTATGGGATAACCTCAACTAGCAAAAGTTAGTTGAGTACAACTTTCAACTTGAATATTCATCAAGGTATCCAGTGCCAGCATAGCCTACTTCTCATACAGTTGTGTGTGCTTTCTAGGAAGAGGAAATATTGTAACAAAAATGTGGAGTCACTTTTAAAAAGTGAACTCTAGGTTGTGGGTCAGTTTCTTGATATAGTTTAGAGTCAGTGTTTTCACACCAGTGACTGCTTCACAGTATTTAATGAAGTGGGTGGCTCATAGGATTCCCTGAGCCAGAGACCCTTCAGCTGTGTGTGACTAGAAGCCAGGTGTTTGGCTTTTGAAACAAGGCTGCATATGGCTTGTTTCCCCTGACATCTGCAGCTGTAACCACTTAGACTACTAGGTCTGAAGTATAGTCAGCCTTTCAGGAAGAAGCACTGGTACAGTTAAACAGACACCTCCCTGTCCATCAGATACTTTTTTCAGGGCTTTTCCATTTTTATTGATTCCTGTGGTAGGTTGAGAGATTTCTTCAGAATTCTGATAGTTTCTGGTACTAACTTTTTGATAGTGCAGGGAATTGACCCAGAAAGACTTGCTTGGTAACACTTTTATAGCTTGCTCTGTGACTGTAACTTTTGTATTACCAGTGGTAAGGAAACAATCTCCCACTTTGGAGAGATGTCTCCATTTTTGGCAAAAAAAAAATTAAATAAAATCTCCAGATGTCTCGCTGTGGTAATGCTATGCAACACTGTCAGCCTCCTCCAGCCTTCTCTAGCAAGTGCCATTGAACCTTAGCTGTTCTTTATAAGATGTGTGAAGACCAATAGGGCATGTGGAGCCTGACATCATTCTTATCACAGGCTAGCCAGAGGAAGTGGGGGGTCATGAGTAGGCAGGAGGAACAAGTTGCCACATCAGCCACTTGTGCTGACTTACCTCTGTGTTACCTGAGGGTGGTTGAGGAAGGCAGAGAATCAAATAATTACCCTTCTTTCTCCTTCATTGAACATGTAATATGAACTATTTCCTCGTTCTGAAGCTTGACACTTAATAGGAGGACAAATTTCAGAGCTCCAACAAGGGTGTGACAGATGTTAATGAGTTTTCCCCTGGAAACCTGGATCATAGAGCTACAGAAAATATTTTTGCCATGCTTTTAAATTAAGCTGGCATGGCAGTTCACAGGAACCAACATCCTGGACATGTATGCTTGTCTGATTTTGAGGCACTTGGATCAAGGTGAGATTTTAATACTAAACTTGTCTTGCCTCTTCAGTCCTCTGCTGATGGGATGGACGCAGCTTTTTCACCTGGAATAATGTTCATCTTCCTTGACAAACTTTTGATATAGCCAAATTGAGAGGAGTATTTAATCCACTTTTTTTCTGAGGATAGTTGCCAAAATGGAAGTAACTTCCCAGGACTGCTTTCACAACAGCAGCTTTTATTCATCTGTAGCATGATGAGCCCGGTAATACTGCATGGCAGCTAACTTAGGCCATTTAAATAGTTTGCAGATGGCAGGTGAAAAATCACTAAGAGGAGCCTTTAAGCTGTCTTAAATGTGTTATATGAGGAATAGAATAGAATAGATAGATTGGGTTGGAAAAGACCTCCGAGATCATCGAGTCCAACCCCTGATCCAACTCTAATTACTATATCATGGCACTAAGGGCCATGTCCAGTCTCTTTTTA
>JANIJG010023860.1:111269-151020 GCA_024611175.1 Megaceryle torquata | reverse complement strand
TTGAACTTCATTCCATTGGAGTTAGCCCAACTCTCCAGTCTATCCAGATCCCTCTGCAGAGCCCTCCTGCCTTCCGGTAGGTCGACACTCCCTCCCAGCTTGGTGTCATCAGCAAATTTGCTGATGGTGGACTCAATCCCCTCATCCAGATCATTGATAAAGATGTTAAACAGGACTGGGCCCAGCACTGATCCCTGGGGGACACCACTAGTGACCGGCCGCCAGCTGGATGCAGCCCCGTTCACCAGCACTCTCTGGGCCCGGCCCTCCAGCCAGTTCTTCACCCAGCACAGAGTGCCCCTGTCCAAGCCATGGGCTGCCAGCTTTTCCAGGAGTATATTATGGGAGACAGTATCAAAGGCCTTGCTGAAGTCCAGATAGACCACATCCACAGCCCTCCCCTCATCCAGCAGGTGGGTCACGTGATCGTAAAAGGAGATCAGGTTGGTCAAACAGGATCTGCCTCTCCTAAACCCGTGCTGGGTGATCCGTGAGGATCTACACTCTGTCTAGAAAATCTGCAATCCTTTCGTATTTGCAGACTATTCCAAACTATTGAGGTAATTGGCTTGTGAAAGGATTTCTAGAAGGCTTGTGGAGAGTGGATGTGAGCTGTTGGCATTTTTCCTCACCAATCAAATGCAGTCAGTCAGGTGCACTAGGGGTTTTAGCATCAAGAGTTATCCAGTTAGAAAAAATCAGTTATCCTGAACTGGGGAAAAACTTGTAATAAACAGAACATGAGGAAAAATGGTACAAGCAGAACGCTTAACTTGAAGCTTTTACCAATTTGTTTGGAAAACCAACCAAATAAAAAAACCCAGCCAAACCCAAATGTATATCTGAAGTCAGTTTTGCTTAGGGTCTTCCAGTTAGACTAAAGGTTAATGAAAGACTGGGGGGATTTTTTGCATATATTCTGGATTGACTTTTCATCTAAAGAAGCAGTTATCCAGGTTGCTCCTAAGGTGGAAGGACTTCTCAACCTGTTTAATAAATTGGCCACACAGCTGTTCCTCATAAGTTACTGTCAGCTCTTCTGAAACTTCTAATGGATACAGAGCACATTCAACAGTCTAGCTATGAAATTTTGAAAGCTTTTCTAGGTAGCAGTTACAACTGTTTTAATTTGTATGGAAATATGCTTACTGTGGGAACCTTGTTATAAAGAGTCATGTACTCTACCTAAACAAGGCAACTATAGGTTAATCAGGAAAGTGCTCATAGTCAGTATTATTTTTTTGGTGCTATTTAATCTTATGTTAATGATCCTTAAATTAAAATGTTGATTTGCTAATTGAGATTCATATGCAATGTGACTGTGTCATTCAGTCATTAAAAGTTAGTTTTGTAAAATGTTCCAGAAACTAAAAATAATTTCTGGGCACAATTTGCCAACTTGGCTGCTTCTTCAATCATAATAATTAAAGGGGGGGTGGGGGGGGGTGGTTGGGGTGAAACAAAAAAAAACCCCAGCAGTGGCTAAGATGCATTTGGTAACTAGCAAACTTTTAAGTATGTTTTTATTGGTGTAAATCATTGCAATATGTGACTTGTATTTATGCTTTATATACTGTTACTTGAGCCATAATCTTCTTGCTCTGTGTAGCTAAATTGCATGTATTGAAGAGGAGTTCCGTAGCTACCTGACTCAAAGCATAGGCTTTGGGATCTCAAATCTGGGAAGTGCTTTGACACACGATGATTGTCATTCCACAGTGCAAAATTACAGTGCTAGAAGTATTTTTCATACAGTTTACACTTTCTCTTCTTCCCCTTCTCTCTTCTGTTACTATCATACCTAGTTCAAAAGCAGTACATGTCAGGTAGCCTTGGTATAAGGCTTGATGTAAGAGAAAAGGAATTAATTTTTGGGACTGCACAGACTTAAAGGGTATACTATCTGCAAAATCAGTGCTGTAACTGAATCCTGCATCTGAATTTTTGTGGTTGAAAAGGATTGGGGAGCAGCACCATTCTCCTGCATCATACATGTGCCAGTGCAGCCAACGCTTCACTCAGTGCCATGTGTTGCCTGTGGAAAATCCCACTCAGACTTCTGTCAAGTTGCTGTCTTGGTTCTATGTGATGGAGTATCTTAATGCAGGTCACGGGGAATTTTGAGTCTCATGTAGCTTTGAATGTAACAAAGAATATTAAATGTAATCCGTAATCTTGATGGTAGTGTTTTGATATTTGACAATAGGCTTTTATTTAGACTAGGAAGACTGTTGTGGACTTGAAATCAATGAGGCTTTGTCAAGACATTATTTGAAGGAGGCTGATTAAGTCTGTGTTGTATCTCTGGTCTTTGTAGCAGAAAGGCCACCCTTTTAGATTGGGCTTTAGAGCAAATCTGAAATGTTTGTGGCTGATTTGTGTTAGAGCTTCTGCTAGTGGAACTGCAAAAGTTATGACAGAGAAATGACAAGGAGACTCAAACTACTATTGGAGAGAAATCCAATAAATGGTTGCTTTTATGTTTACTGACTCTGAAAGATGCAGTTGAGCTACACACTGTCTGCAGATAACTAACCTTTGAAGAGAACCAGATAATTAGATTTGGGGTTTCTTCGCTGTTTTCTTTTATCTTAGAAAAATAAAAAGCTTCAGGCAAATGGGCTGGGCATCTTTCCCACTCAGGCAGAATTAAATCTATCCAGACCATCTTGTTAGTATAATTCTTCACTCAGTGCAAAATGGGAGAAAATAAAGTTGCATCATAGAAGAAAGTTGTTCTGCTGGGAACTTCTAATTAATGATTTTTCAATGTGATTTCCAAACAAACTATCTTAAATTGTCATACTTATTCTCTGGAGAATTTGGGCAGAGATTTAAGTCGCTAACCACTCAGTTACTTCAGTGGCTGGGCTATTTCAGCAGCTTTTAACATAGTCTTAAGAAAGGTAGAGATGCATTTGCTTAACTGTATGTTTCCCCAAGTTTATTTCTTAAATGGTTTTTTTGGTCCTACTATGTTATGAATTTCAAGTTAATGCTACTATCTTTTAAAAAATACTAATCATAAGGCAGCAGTATGTATGATACCCATTTGAAGCCAAAATAATTGTTTCCTGAAGCCTCAGTATTGCTTTACATATGGATAAGCCTAGGAGCTCATAGACATTTATTACAGCTCAGATGAGGGTGGTAAAATATTAAGCCATGGTAACTATATTATGTGTCCATATTACTTGAAATCAAATAGAATACTTTATAGAGAAAAATGTTAAACATGCATATTTAAAAGCAATGCAGACACAGTTCTAGAAAAACATGATTTCTTCATCTGTTTGACCATCTGAATTCAGCAAACTAAAACTGTTTATGTGCCTGCTGAGATCTGCCCTATATTGTACTGCAGTGTTGGAGGGAATTAAGATTGCATGTTTTCATTTTGGCAAGTACCCATGAATACAACTTAAAAATACCCACAGCAGTATTGTAAGAATAGAGGAGCAAATGGTGATCTGACAAAAATAAGCTGTGCTTGTTTATATGCTGCCCCACTGGAAAATAACTGGACTGCATGTCTTGACCATAGCTAAGCTTTGTGGTATATGGTCAATGCCTTGCACAGGGCTCACATAGAAGCTAAACTACTATGTATTGTCTTCCTCTGGGCACTGATGGTGCCATGGCCTCACTGGAGAGGCCATGCCAGTAGATTGTCCAGTGAGGCTAGAGAGATGCTGCACCTGGTCTTGCTAATAGAGCAGCTTCTGGCTGGATTGAGCCTGTGTGGAAGGAAGGCATTTGGCAGTAGTGTTCTCTCTTTGTTAATATTTTTTTTAAATTTTTATTCAGATGGTGTTTTTGAGCTATTGCTTAGCTTCTTCCCCAAATAGCTGTGGGGATTGCTTTCCAGGCTGACTTTACTTTTTACATCCAACTAATCAGGTGCTCTCCAGAAAATAGCTTTGGGCAGGGAAATAAAGCTGTGGAGGAAAGCTAGTTTAGGATTCATTTCATGCTCTAGTGAAGCAGGAGGGCTAGAAACCCTAAATTTTGTTTTAAGAACTAGTCCTACTACATGCATACTGCTTGTAGAAGAGAAATCTGGAGTAACAGTGTAATTAGTCTCTAGAATTAATTGAAAGACTTGAATAGGAAGCCTGGAATTCATTGTCTGACAAATGACCTCATTAAAACAATGAATCACACCTCTAAAGCAGAGAGGTGAAATGATTTCCTCCATTTTCCTGAATTATCATTTCACCTTTGTTTGTCTTCCTTTTTTATTCTGCATTAGATGAATGCTTTGGCTGAACTGAATGCCTTTGATTCAAGGGAACGTGTTAGAGAAGGGAAGCGACAATTGCCTAAGGCTGAATGGAGATGAGTTGAAATGAACTATAGATTTAGTCTCTCTCATTTAAATTTGCCTTTAGAATTAGAAAGATGTCTTCTATAAGCAATGATTTTTGCATTGTAAATTAACAGGACTCTCAATACTCACAACATAACTGTATTTAAAGGCGTTCACCTTGGAGAAAATCTATCAAGAATTTAAACTGAGTTGGCATACATCTTGCTTTTCTCTTTTTATAACTTATTTTATTTACCCAGGCTCAGTGCTGGTTTGACTTTTCTATTAAAAGTATATGTGGCCTGTGTGTTTCTGGCTGTAGCCCTCAAAGGGATAATTCATGAATTCTTGAATGTTTAGCTGAATTAAGTTTTCCAGCTCTGTGAATTAAAATAGTGTTATATAAGTGTATATATAAAGTAAATAATCCAACCTGTGTTACAGAACTACTTTTAACATAGATTGGTACATGATTGGCTTTCAAATGCTGAAATTTAGCATCGTGCATATCTCCTAGAGAGTATTTCAATAAAATGTTCTGTATAAAATGATTTTTATATATGAAGCTGAGATAGATGTGGATATTAAGCCTTGACTTAAATGTCCACATGGAATAAAACTGCAGTTTTTGAGTGATGTTTAAAGAAAACAAATGTGTATTACTGTCATAAAGCTGAATCTCTTAGTTATAAAGAAAAGGCTTATTGAAATGCTGTCAAGTCTTTTTTTCCTGCCCTCAAGAGGGGAAAATGTGCCTCTCTTCCTAGAATCTTGCCTTTCCTTGATGGGCAGCTGCAAAACAAGAAGGCACAAGCACTGAAGTACAACTGTGTTAATGACAGCTGGCTCCATGCAAGCGTCAGATGCAAAATGATACTTAAATCAGAAATGTACTGAACCAATGCAGAGGCTTCCACACCCATGGGATGTGCACAAGGACCCTACTGCATTATGTAAAAAGTCTGCCACATGCAAAATGCTCTAATGTTGGGTTGTACTGTTCAGGACTGCAAACCTTTATTTAAAGGAAAACTGTTCCCAAGGGGCAAAGCATTTTCAGTTGTGACATGTACTTCAAGTGAATACATCTCCCTTTCTTTTCCTTAAGAATAGCCTCAATTACCTCATCTGCTTAGGGGCTTGCCCCTACAGTTTGGTTTATTTTGGTAGCACTAAAAACTTTAAAATTTAAAGCAAGTTTCATATCATCTATAAAGTAAATAACTTGCAAAACAAGGTGCTTATGGTACCACTTCAGAGCATAGGATGAGGAACTCCCCTCCTTTGCTGTAATGTCCTATTGAAAAGCAACTGACCCCATCTCCACTTCATACTGAAGGGAAACTTGCTACAACCTCTTCTGAGTTGTGGGAGAAGATGGGACAGCGAACTGGTAGATGTGCCCCTGAAAAAGGGTTATCCCAAATGGGTACAAGGCAGAGTGCCATAGCTTTCTCTGTCCACTCTGCAGATGCCACTTCCTATAGTACTCTTGCTCTCAACTTCTGTGAATCAGTTTCCAGTTGCAGTGTCTGGTGAGTGAAGGTGGTGTAGAGTATTTGTGGCTTTAACAGATGACTAGTAGAGTCTTCCAAAGGAAAAAAATGAACTTCAACCTGTTCATTCCCAAAGTGTTCTTAATCTGGTGGTTTTGGCATGGGAGTATAGCTTTTTACGAAGACAGTTATTGAAAGGCAGTACTAATTGCATTCATCCTAAATAAATCTTGTAAGATCACTTTAGAGAATTTCTCTTAATTTCACTGCATGGCTTTGAAACAAATATACTTCAGGATTTTTTTTAGTCTCAAACAAAGAGCACCATGCCATGTTTTGTATTATCAACAGGTCCTTACAATGATGAAAGGACTGCACAGAACCAATGCATAGTGCATTGAAAACTGAATTTTTAGAGTAAACCTATCTCCCTCCTTTTTTCTCACTTCTAAACGGGCAAGTACTGCACTCTGTCCATATAGGCATAAGCCACCACCAACACTATCCACTCTAAGCCTGTCAAAGACAGCTTCTAGAGGATGGAGAGGGAGGATTTGGGGTCTTAACAAATCTGCTTTTCTGATCATCTCTTTAGGCTACCTGTCTATCCAGATGAGAAGCTCAGTATTGACATGCAGAGATGCATTCCTGCACTGGCCTTGATCTAGTTAGTTCAGGAGTGGAGGCCAGACTATAGAAGGCCCTCTGAGCTTTTGTAGACCACACTGATGTACATGCAGCTCTGCCTTTGCTGTTAGTTGAAGCCACAACTAGTGTTGGTGCAACAGTACATGCAGTACAGTATAGACATGCATAAATTGTCAGGAAAGGAAATTACTCTGTTGGGGTGATACCTGCTAGGATTGTGGTCCCACAGGAAAAAAAAATTACATCTTTCTCAACTGAAAATCCCCATTTACAGAGAATTGATTTGCACAGTGTAGCATCTGGATATGTGTATTTCAGTGTGACCTTTTTTGAAAGGTACTATGTCATTTAGTTGGTGACCTTGTTCACTGGAATTTTTAGCTCCAAGCATTAAGCTAGGAAGTCATTTCTTGTCCTTTCAGATCAACCTGACTGACTAAATCAGTAATTACATTCCATGTTTACAGATTTCATGGTAAGAACGTCTCTGTAGGTGCATACATAGTTCTATGGGTAAACTTTATTCTCCCAATGTGACAATAAGATGGTGACTTTTCTTATAATAGCTGCAGATGCATTAAAAGCTATTGTATACCAAACGGGTTTCAGACAGTGGTGCAACTGGGTAAGCTTTTTGTTCTCCCACAGTTTAAAAAGATAAAATCTGCGGAAACTGGGGTAGATATCATTGTAAATGAAGACCTGGTCCATGAATATTTATTTATACCTATTTTTTTCAGAATAGTGTCATTCATTGAGCTCTGCAACTGGTTTCACCCAGCAGTGCTGCCTCTGTAACCTTGTTCCTGTTTTACCTCAGATTAGCATAAGTGTTGGTGTGGTGAGCCTGGTCAGAGAGCTGAGCCACCTTGGAAAGTAGCAGGGCAAGTGGAAACAGCTGAGTTTTTAGCCAGATCAGCTTTCTGTTCTGGCTGAGTATGCAGCCAAAAAAAAAAAAATGATAGTACATGAAGGGGGGTGAGAGAAACACCTCTTCTGGCAGGAATGCTGATCTCTATGCAGGCTTAAACTGTGAAAGTCCGTTTTGACTATTTGCATTGTATGCAGACATAGATTCTTCTTGATTCAACAGGTAGAAGGCCCTATGTAGTACAAGCCTGAAGGATGGCTCGCAGCTGAGCCTCAACAGTCTTGCAGAGGTAAACCTAGTTGTTCACATATCCACTGTCTGATGAGAATATGCATACAAGGTTCATGGAGATCAGGCCAGAGAAATTTATAGCATAGCAGTAAAAGCTTAAGTAACAAAAGTATAATTTGCTTTGATTTCTCTTTTTAAACTCAAATTCATGGTATTATGGGATCATAAAAATTACTGATGTTTTCTAATCTTTCTTCCTAGGAATTTATCAAAGAGCTGCTAACTCGGATAAGAGGAATGAGGAAACTCAGTCCCCCTCAAAAGAAGAGTATATAAATAATTTGAAGTAGTAGCACTCTGTAAAAGACATGGCAAGGGAAATGGGACTTTGAATACAAGACCTTTATTAAAATAGTTGTCTTTCTCCACAATTTTTATTTCGTTCGGTTTTGACTCAAGGAATTTCTTTTGTGTGTTCTAAGGGTTCTTTTTTAAGTGTCTTTTTTTATCAAGAATATCAACAATTTGGATGCTGCTCAACTTTTACTAGAGGATTACTGAAGCAAGAGAAGAATCCAAGAGTTAGTGATGAGGGGCAGCAAGCCTACGTGGTGAACCAGAAGATCTTGTAAATTTACAGAGCTAGGAGATTTCTCCTTGCAACTAGCTGGATAACGCTTTTTAAGTTGGTTGTACATTTAACTCATGGATGTCAAGTTTCTTGTGCTTGTCTGTACATAAATTATAAAGTGGCTTGTGAATACTGTTTCACATGGATGGAAGGAAAAGTTTTGTTACAGTAAATTATTTAAATGGTGGTTATTGCAAATTTGTTACCAGATGGTACCAATTTAGATTACTAAAATGAGTGCTGCCATTTTTCTAAATACCCTTAAAGCAGCCCATTGAAGAATTTCATCATATCTCCCTGTTTAGACTGCAGCATATGAGAATTGGGAATTTTAAGGGCTTAATTTGTAGATTTAAAGTTACTTGATTGGCTTTGATGCTTTGCCAGATCATTTCCTCTCCACCTCATGGTGTCTTAGAACTATGCTAACCTATTCTGAATAAGGGCCTGCAGTGATATCTAGAGAATTGTCCATCACCATTTGAAATCTACTTCACAGTGGAGGAAAGGCAGTGCTACCAAAATGAATTGCAAGCACTGTCTTGCATTTAGTTATGTGGTCTTAATCGAATGTAGATCCCTCTCCTGTTAAGGTAGGCAAAGGAAATGTCTTTGTTTATGGATCTGCCCTGAGAAGTGGGGATACTTCTTATTTGTGAAAGCAAGAACAGAGGAGATCCCTGCTCCCTCCTGGAAAATGTCCTAATGGAAATGTTCAATAAGCTACCATATGCTGGTAGGTGACACTAGTCAGGCATTTTATATCAAGGGTGCTCTGAACATATTTTATTTTTCAAAAGAAGTACATGTTTGTGAATTTTATGTATACTGGCAAGCTTTTTTATTGTATTTAATTTTGTAATGTTTAACGATGATTTTATTTACCAGATATTTACTCAAATAAATGGAACAACTTGTGACTTGTTACATGTACCCTGTACAAGACTACTGTTGCTGAGTAGGTTGGTAAATGGACTTTGAGGTGGTAAGTACATGGGAGCCCAGCTGTATAGACCCTAACTGGCTTTTAAAGAGCTTCTCTTTTGAAAGTGTTCTGCTGATGGAGCCTGCTTCCCTTGTGCCCTGAGGGATTTAAAAAAGGTGGGGGGGGGGAAGGGGGGAAGCCTGGAAATTCTTTCAGGTAAATGCTGCTGCTGCTTTTTTTGACCTCTACTAGAAGTGAATGTAGAGGAGGGCTTATACTGGGTGACTTAGTTCTCTACTGAAGATGTGGCAGAAGGGGGTCTTTCAGCAGAAGGTACTCTACCTTTCTTCCCTTTTGCACCCTTCTGAATTATCAAGAAATTCCATCAGCCCTAAGAAAAGACTTGATTGATTTTTCCTGAAGCATCTTAGATTTAAATCTTGTATCTTGCTGAAGTAGCAATTTAATCTCTGGCTTCTCAGGGAACCTTCCAGCAAATTTTTTTAAATTGTGAAATCTGTGCTCCAGGAGAATTATGGGGAGCTTGTGATTTCATCTAGTTTTGTGTTGGGATCTCCCACTGTCATTTTCAGCACTATCACTGGGATGTCTTTGTCTCTCAGAGGCCCATGTGAATGACCTATTTTGTTATGAGGAAATTTTCTCCTTAATCTGCTCCTTATGAATGATGTGAGGTAGCTAGACCTAAATGACCAGTTTGGGTCATCATTCTTTGAAAGAGTTACAGGAAAAACTTCCTGAACTCCTGGGGTAAAAGGGGCTTTTTGTTAGGTTTTTCACTGTACTCTGGAGGCAGACACAGAAACATAGAAATACTGAATCATAGAAGTGTCTGGGTTGGAAGGGACCTCTAGAGGTCATCACACATCAGTGGTGTTAGTAAAGAAGTCTTAGTTACTAGAAAACTTCTGGTGCTTGTCTGGGTAGGTACTGCCACAGGCCTTTTTCTGGACAGCATGTTGGTTTATAAATCATTGAGAGATTTTCTTGAACACCAAGCTTATTATGTCTAAAATGGGGAAAAAACCCTTTTGATTTGAGACTTGTTAGCAATGCTTAGAGTTGGTATCCGAAATGCTCTCTGCTTGGGGTACTGTTGTTCCCTGATGTCTAAACTTATTGATGTGCGTTTAGTGCATGGGCTGAAACAACTGAGAGCATCAGTGCACCTTTTTGCCATCTGAGGTGGTTACAGCTGCTTACATATTGCAGGTGATATTTAAGAACAGCCCCAAGGCTGAACACTAAAGGCTCCAGTAATATCCACATCCACAGATGCATTTTGTGACTTCACTTATGATGTCAAATGTAACTTTTCTTCCTTTATAAGTGTGCAAAATCCAAAATGTCAAGTAATTGTAACTGCACCAGTTCTTTCACCTGCTACAGGAAAATACTATTCCACAAATATTTTTTCTTCATGTTAGTTGGCTAAACACTGACCACACAAGTGTGTGCATCACACATTTGCATCTTGTGCTATTTCTCTTGCAGCTGTGGAAAAGGGCAGTCTACCCCTTCCAAAACCAATTGGTTTGGTGATAAACTTAAAAACAATCAAGACTGGAAGAGTCCTTACTATTTGCTTGTCTTGGATGGGACAGTCTCTTCTGTGAAGGGCTTCCTCTCCTCCAGCTCGACATTTTTCTCTATCTTGTAAGTGTCATTGAGCAAAACCAACTTAAATAGCTTTATTTTGCAGCTGCCCTGATTTTACTGCAGACTTACAAGGTCTTATTCTTGCTACTTTTTCACTTAATGGAGATATTCTTGGCCTTTGTGTAAATGAGGGGAGAATCGACCCATTCACATAAGATTTCATTGTGCCTTATGTCTACTGTGTGGGTGTTCTTGGCTCTGGGCAATACTCAAAGGGCATATGAATAGCACACTGTTACTGAAACAAGTTGAAACTAAGTCTTGCAGCCCACGCTCTTTGCTGCCTTGGCTGGGCAGCTTTCATGAGAAGGGCCAAGTTTGGCTGCAATGAGAGCTTCCTCTGGGCTTTTAAAGTAGCTAATGAAAGGAACTGAAGTTCCTTATTATAAATATGTAGTGAAGCTGAGGCCTTTTGTTTTGGTATTGAAGTGCCTCTCCAGTGTAGAGTGAGTGCCTATGAGAGCACGTGGTTCTTGGGTCTGCTTCATGACATAATAGCTTTTGCATGTTTTATAGCAGGAGCCGATAATGTGTTGTCTTCTGTGGTTGCTCTTCTGTTTGGCTTAGAAAGAGGAGGAAAGTGCTTGTAATCATATTTAGTGTGTCTCATGAGGCTGTAGGGACAGGTTGGTATAGTCCTGTGGCACAGAAGAAAGGAGATGAGACATTCTTCTGCCAGCCTTGTTTTAGTGCCTTCCCTCTATTATTGTTATGGTGAGCTTTATTTCTGAAGTTGCCATCCATGTGGGGAACATCTGGGGAGAATATGGGAGGGAAGCTTTCCCTATGCTCAGAGAACATGACAAAAAAAGGCAGAAGCAGAATATCTATTTGAATTTCAAAATTTTGAGTCTTGGTAGAAGTCTTTATCACGTTACCCTGGTAGGTATAACAGTGTATGTGAAATTGGAATTACTCAGAAATCTATTCCTATGGTGGTTTTGCTGATTTAAGAAAACTTCAATGTAAATGGGCATCTCCGCGATAAAATATCGTGTGGGCCACATCAACAGCTAGCCTGTTCCTTGGAAACTGTAAGATGAAAGTCTAATTTGTAACAAACAGTTGAACTTAAAACTTAGTGAAGTACTGTAACAAAAGTTGTAATTGCTGCTTTGCAACTTAAGGTTTGTTGTTGCCAGCATCATGCACAGATGTTAAGGAGGCACAGAGTAACTGCATGAAATGCTTTTTAAGGGATGTTAAGATTTAGGGAGAGAGTCAGTAAAGAAATCCAAGTGCTGGGAAGTCTAGGGGAAAAAAAAGCTAAGAAAATTACCTATTACATATTTAGCTATGGGGAGAACTGATAAGAATCTTGCTTGGCAATAGGGCAACAAAGCTGGTGAAGGGCCTGGAGAATAAATCTTATGAAGAGTGATTGAAGGAGCTGGGACTGTTTAGTTTGAAGAGGAGGCTAAGGGGAGACTTAAGGACATTGTAGAGAGGTTGATGCTTGTCTCTTATCACAGGTTATTAGTGATAGAACAAGAGGGAATGGATTCAAGCTGCAACAGGGTAGGTTTAGACTGGACATTAGGGAAAAATTTTTCAGAGTAGTCAGACACTGGAATAGGCTGTTCAGGGAGGTGGTTGAGTCACCATCCCTGGATGTGTTTAAGGGTTGTTTAGATGTGGTGTTGGGGGATGTGGTTTAGGGGTGAACTTTGTAGAGTAGGGTTAATGGTTGGACTTGACCCAAGGGTCTTTTCCAACCTGAATGATTCTATGATTATCTATATTTCTCTGTGGGAAGCAAATGAGGTGTAAGGGTTTTCATGTATTGGAGAGAAGCAGAAGGAATAGAAATGCCTGGAAGATAAAAGGAGGAAACTTGAATTGTGGAAGAAGATGGAGCACCTTGATGATGAAGGTGAGGAGCTCTTTGAGCCTGATACTGAGGAAACAGATGAGATCGCTGTCTATCACCAGATTGAAATTGAATGCTTTTGTAGATAACTTCTCATTAGATGACTTACTAGTTCAGTGAAGAGAATCAAAGGCCTTAAAACTTTAGATACCTGCTTTGATTTTTGTTTAGATTTTGTAAAGCAGAGGAAACAAATAAGTAACTGATTTGTGTATTTATGTATTATGACTGTGTAACTACATGCTTATGTAGTGGTCAAATCAAATTACCAGTATCCGCTGCATATATGTACAACTCTACTACTTTTTACTTGACTTCCATGTTACTCCTTTTTTTTGTCAGTAAGCAAATAGTAAATGTTAATGTAATTACAGTTACTATTGAAAACTAGAGGGAAATTGAAGTGAGGAAGAGAAAATGTGCCTTGAAAGTACTTAGTGCTGCAAAATTTATTCTTGCCACTGTAGGATTCTGCCATCAATGTAAATACAGAGTGTTTCTGAAGTCTTGAAACTGCTATTTATAATAATCTTTCTCAGAGCTAATGGGATTGTATTTGCTTAATTTTTTTTAAGTGGAACAAATGACCAAGTTCTCTTAAGTATTAGCTTACACTACTTAGAGATTTCTGTTTTCCAACAGAAGCCGACAGCAGGTCTTTAAAATTAAAGAAACTGCACTATTGAGAAGACAAACTTATTTTGCAGGTGGAGTTAACAGGTTTTTGCTTCATAGTAAACACAAATGTTGTCTTTCCCTGCATTGGTATTTTAGTTGAACTTCACTTCTAAATTCAAAATCAGAGTCATCCTAGGATAAGCCCTTAACAGAGGTTTCTGTCTGACTAACTGTATAATAGTGGATTAGACTTGAAGTCCTAACTAATGACCAAAAAATGGAGGAGCCGATCCACTTCAAGGACAGAGATTCATCTGACCACCCCTTCTGGGGGCAGAGAGGGACAAGCACAAGAAGTTTTCCTGCCTCTTAAAGGAGGATCCTGCATCAGTGTCAGCAAGACTTTGACTCTTGCCCTGGCTTTGTGGATGGGTGTCCCCCCCTCATGTAGCCCGTAGTCATAGTGGGGTTTGCGGTATTTGGAGCGGTGAGTACTCTGGGATATATGAAGAATGGGAGCATGCGCAGGATTGTGTTCATCCAGGATCAGTGTTTCTCTGTGTTGCTTGAGCGGAGGCAAAACCAGGCTGGAATAGCCTTTATTTAACATACTGATCTAAAGCAAAGAGGGAATCTTAGTAGGGATAATAGGTTGAAACTCCCATCAATCTCTGCTGTGTCCGGTAAGAGAAGCCAATTTGTGACACTGGTGGCTGTGCAGACCCTGCAGGCAGGTCTCTCCACAGCTCTTTGTGAACCTGGCTTTGGGTCAGGACCTACCTTTCTTTTTGTTTGTGCAACTTCTACTACTGAAGTAAGTACCAGGAAGCCTCAAAGCAAATGAAAAGGCTTCAGTGGATCCCTCAGATTTGTCAAACAGCCAGTACCAGGTCAGAGCCATGTCAAGAGGATTTCTAAATGCTACTTGTGGATTGCTTCTGGTGTAACTGGACAACACTGGCTACCTACTACTTGTAGAAATGTAAAGGATCACATTGTCTTGTTTGACTACCACACATATCAAAAATGGTGTTGAATTAATGCTGTACTGAAGCGGGCACTCAGGCAGTTTTGTACCTAGTTCTTGCAACTAATGATCATCAATATTCTGCATGTTTTCTATTTTATCTCTCCAGTTTTAATTCCAAGCCTACCAAACCAATAGTTACTAAATCTGCTTTAGTATTGCTTGCCTCGCACCATGACAGTACTGGTTTGTCTATATTCTGCCTTAATTTTGCCCTTTCCTTCAAATCTAACAGCTTGATTATTTCTCTTACTATTCAGTGGAAATAGGAATGTGTCATCTGGTGCTACTTCTGCCATAGAGGCTCTGCTGCCAATATCAAATCGATCCAAAAGACTGGAAAGGTTGCTGTAAATTTGAGCATCTTCTGAACTATGGCCTCGTACTGCTGGAGCTTGCTTACTTTTTCCCCTTATTTTTTTACTTCACTCTCCCTATTAAGTCTTAATCAGTATGTGAATGCAACTCAGCCACATACTATAAGGAGAGACCAAAGCTGCTGGAGCTAATGAAACAATTTCTCTTACATTCTGGGGTGGGGAAAAAAAAAAATGTGGCCTTTAGGTGTTTTTCAAAATATCAGGAAGACGCTCTAGTAGCTATTATAGGGCCTCAGAAGTGTTCTTGTTTAGAAGCCTGAGGATGTAGTGCAGGTAACAAAACAAGGAATAACTGGTGGCAGAGACACAAACTAGACAAATGGAGACTTTCTTTATCCTTTAGAAAAAAAATCCATTTGTTTTCTGAGCTCAGTGCTTGTCAGAACTTCCCTTGGGCTCCACTCAGTGGAGTCCAGTCAGTGGCCCCTCAGAAAGGCTAGTACTGGTTCTTGAGGAGTAATGCAGGTATAAGTACATCTGTGTAATCATGTACCAGCTAACTTGCTCAATCCTGAATCCAGTGTTTGGGCCACTCACAGGCCAGTGTGTCAGGCAGAGCACTGGTAAGATATGCCATCACACTTTTGCGTTTTGCAGAGGCTGTAACATGTATAGTCTCTGCTGTCACTGCCAGTAAAGAATACTGCAGCTTTTCAATGTTTAAATTAAGAAAGCTTGGCTTTCATTTGTGAGATAGAAAAGTTTGTTGCCAACCCAAACATAAAAATAACTCTGTTCCTCTGGTATATGTACCTAAAAAGCAAGTCTTTCATATAGGTATAGCTGCACATAGGCAGCTATTACCAACTGATGATGTCTGGTTTTGAGAGAACATTAAGCTGTTTAATATTCTTTTATATGGACCCATTTAATTCATGCCTTCTAAACTCCAGCTGTCCTTTTAACATAGCTTTCACAGTCATCAGAAATCTTTAACATATTTCATTGGGGATTTTTTCTGGTGTTTAAACTGAAAATGGGCACAAAATGATCCCATATTGGAAAAAAGGCTATGTAAGCTATAACTTGTTTGCGAGATTCCCCTTTTTATACTTCTCTCAAAGGTATTTGTTTCCATATCAACAATGTACTACAGTAGTGCATGTTTTATAATAGGAAATCCTTGGAATTTTAATAGTCTACCTGAAGTGCCTGTTCTTTTTGTCCTCTGTGCCTTGGTCAAAAGCTGCTACATAACACACTGTATTGATTATTTCATCTATTCAGCTCAACACTTAATCACTCTGAGGCTGGATTTTCTGTCCTTGGCACAAGGACAATGTTTAAAAACATATGTCACCTCTTCAAAACTTAAAAATACTAATGCCAGGGTTGAGTGAAGTGGTAATTGTTCAACCTTTCCCCTTCTGGCTATCTTTTATATCTGAAAATCTGAGTTTCCTGAAATCAGTATGACTTTCAGTTCTGATCTTATCTGATTCCTAATTCATTTAATACTTGTATTTCTTAGTTTTTAATTTATGGTTGCAGTTCGTTTCTGCTCTAACAACTGTTCCACTTCCCTCAGAATTCCTCTCTAGTTCTCTCATCCCTTTTGCAACAGAAATTCAAGTATGTCAGAATTATGCTGCCACTGCAGCACCAGCAAAGATAACTAGGCGGGGATTCAAATAAATCAAATTAATCAGATTAACCTACAGTATTCTTGTATTTTCTGTGCTAAAGAAGTCATACTCAGCCCCATTCCTAGTTCCACATTTTAATAAAAGCAGAATCTTCCTTAGAGTGGGTTTCTTTTTGCTAGACAGGAAGTACCTGAAATAAGTGCTTAAAACTCTGAGAATTGGCTCAAATATTTCAAATTGAGCTCATGTATGAGGCTGGCTTAAAAAAAGCTGTTCAGAGCTTTGTATCCAGCCACTGACTTGTTAACTAGAAATTGAGGAGCAGCTGTCAAATGCAGGTCAGGGCTAGGAACCCAGATCAAACAGGTGTGGTACAGGAATATGCTGACCTTCCACTTCTTTCAAAGTTTCCTCCCTGTCTGAACTTTGCTAATCTCAAATGCTCAAAAATGAGGTAAGTAATATAGACACTCTGAGGCTATGGAATCCTGAATCTTTTATAATGTGTATTGGATTTTTTGATTGTTTCTTGAGATGCTTTCTCAGGGGTCACTTGTAAGTTGTTCACTCTACTGATGGAGGACTGAAATGTCCCTTCCCATCTCCAGCAATTCTTGGAACAGAAATCTTAGGAAGGATGTTGAACTTGTGGTAAAAACCATCAAAGTCAGGAACAATCAAGAAGATAAAGTTTGTAGATGCTAAAGGACCATACTCCTGTTCTGCTACAGAACCTCCTACGGTGCATCCCATGTAGCTTATGGAGCTCCCCCTGTGCTGGTAGGACCCCAATTATACTTGTGCACAAAAAATACCAAGGTATACAAAGTAGATTAAATTAAAATACGCTGGCAATGGTTGGGTTTGGAGCTGATGTAGTTTACCTTCTATCCAGTTAAATGCAGGCTATTCAATTAATTAACTACGAAACAACCTTCCTTCAATTTGGACTCATGATAGGGGGCTTTCATATATCACTTCTGTGCTTTGCTGGAGTGTGTAGGGACCCTGGTAGAAAAAACGGTTAAATGGTTTTTGGGTGGGTGCTAGAGACAAACAGCTTTTTTTATTTGGTATAAATAGTTGAGGACAGAGAGAAGCAAGCTGTTTTCTGAAATGTGTTTAGATTGAAAGTGTTGCAGTAAAGCCTAGATAACACCCCAACCAATTATACTTCCAAATTTTGCCCTTTGAGGACAGAAAAAGGCTGTCAAATGCTGGGCTGTCTGCAAATCATGGAAGTCTTTGAGCTCTTATTATTAAGAGTCGCTTACTGAGAGCAAACAACTCAAATAAATGAATGGTAGTTGATGCTCAAAACTTGGCAGAAGGTTTTAGAGCTGTGTAATGGCATTTGGGAGATGAATTCACAGTTTTCTATGCCACATTTGTAGTTTAGGGGGAGCGAACTAAAATGATATTTTCATGATGTCCTTTTACTGTAAATGACAGATTAGGTGTGTGGTTCAGTTACCCACACATCTTTCCCACAAAATCTGGGACTGTTATACTGCTGAGGGGAAAGACAGATAACCAGTGGTTGCTTTCTTTGCGGAGCTTTGGATGTGTATTATTTTATATATAATAAAATATATACATTTTATATATAAAAGGGAATAAGGCAGCACTTCATATTAACCTACTGCCATGGCAGAAACAGGCTGTTAATTGCTGTTACTTGCAGTATCCCTACTTGGATCACAGCAGTGCTTAGGGAAAGAGAAGGGCTCTGGTGAGCATAACCTGCCCACTTCTTCCTGTTGGGACTCGGGTAAAACATACAGATCCTCACATGCTCATGCAGAGGCTGCTTAAAGTGGTATGGGTAAATCCCATGGCTGTAAGCCTAGACATGGCCAGTGTTCCCTCCTTGTACACATCTCAGGTGGACATGTCACGGGTGCTTAGTTGACAGCAGCGTCAAAAAGCAAGGAGCAGCACTTCCTGTCTTCAAAGACCTCTTAACAGTCAATGTGCTGAAAGATTTGTGTACTAGACAGTCTGCCTGTATTTAAACAAACCTGTGAACTCACCTGCATCTACTATTAAGTCCCATTGTCAAACCAGATTGTGGTGACTTTCTCCGAAGAAGGAAGGGAAAAATCTTAATGTCAAGACCTGGTGCCCTTCATAGCCTTGACAGCGGAGCTTCTCAGGACAGCAGCTTCCTAAACAAGATGCTGCTAGTATCCAGTGGTGCATCAGTATTTTTCCTTCCTTATTCCCTGACTTCTATCTTACTAAAAAGTAGAGTTCATCCTTTTAGCAGCTGACATGTCAAAAGCATCCATGAGAAGATTACAAGAAGCTGGCAGTGACTTGGAAAAATGAAGCAAATCTGCAGGGAATCTCTTGGCTGACTCACTGACTTTCTAACATTTTTCCCTCACAGATGAACCTGCCTTCTGGCAGCCAAGGAAGGGCCTGCCTAGGCTGAACACAAGGCAGAAGCATCACACAGTGCTTTACCGCAGACAGTGTTTTACTGTTTAAGGTGAACACATAAATTAATGCTGAGGAGCCATGCTCATGTTTCTCTGTGTCTTTGCCATCACCTCTCATTTGCTTACTATCAGGAATCATAAATAATGTAGTTTTTAAAAAATGAATTGATATAAACTGTGTAGTATAAAACAACTTGGGAGGGGGAGCTATGGCAGATGTAACAAGGGGGAATCCTGCTGAGACACTGTATTTTTTTGGGTATATTTTAAAGGTTTAAATAGGATTAAGATATTTATTATTATTAATGGGAAAATAATCCTTATCTTTCCAGAACATTAGAGATACACCATTTTTTTTATGCCACAGAGGCGTTCTCTATGGGCAAATATAAAATTCCTGTAGTCTAAATAGTCAAGCTTGAAGCTTGCTCAGCTTAAATGAGGATTCTCTTACAACACACACTGTTTATTCTGCTACAAGTTTAAAACCAATGGCTGAGACACTAATAACCAACTGCTGATTTGGAGAGCCTTGATTTATCAGTATTCCATCAAAGGGAACTTTAAAAGGACCTTTGTTTAAAGAACAACTGTCTTCAGAGTTTGCCACCTGGAGCACTATGAATTTAAGGCGCTCAACTCACTGGCCATTCTTGAAAATCTTCTGCATGTTGACAAGATGAATGAATAGTGTATACCTATGTAGGCAGTCCCTGTCACTTTTTGGTGCTATAGAAGCAAATAAAAAATAATGAAGCCAGGCTTCATGGTTACATCAACTGCTTTTTTTCAGAGATGGTGTTAACAGCTGATTTGTATAGCAGGCAATAGGCTTTTTGTCCTGTAAAAATAATGGGTTAAACTAAAACCAACCCTCCCAAACCACCTCCTGTTACCCTGTCAACTCTTTTAAAAATGCAGCAGGTAACATTATGCAAGATGTTCATTTAATAGTGACCACTGGTTCCTCCTTTGTCCCTAAGGTGTATGCAGCATTTTGTGCCATTTGAAGTGGGGAGAGGTGTTTTGGTGTGTGTATGTGTCTCAATTCAGGACATAGGAGATTCTTTGCTACAGAGCATGGCCTTCCTAGTTTGTGGAGCAGAGCAAGGTCATTCAGAGCAGCCTCAGAAAGGGGGAATAAGTCAATGAACCAAGAAAAGGCAGTCATTGGAAACTAGTTTAAGAATAGGGAGAAGGGCTTGGGTATGCAGTGTTGACAGTTGGCAAACAAAGCTTGAACTCTTCAAGCCAAATGGTGCATTTCTCAGCTTAGGGTGAGGCTTAGAGGAAACCCAAGTTGTTATCAGATCTCGATGCTGTGGCCTAAGTAAAGGTCAGCTTCAAACAATGTTTGCTGACAAGGGAGATGGATAAGTTGCTGCATGGTGTGGCTTTAATGGACCTAAATGAAAGAAGAAATGTTGGACCCTGAGCATTGTTAAAGGATTCTGTGTATAAAGCCATTAACTCTGGGTTTTGTAGCCCCACCAGTTTTGGGAGATGACAGCAAACCTCAGGGGACTCTTTCTGACCCAGCTGTGATGAAAAAGAAGTCTGAGTGCCTGACTACAAGGCTTCCAGCCCAGTGGGCAGCATGAAAGGGCCGGATGATTCAAACGCACTTATTAAAACACTACAGTAGCTCTGGGAAAGAAGCAGCATGTTCAGGGTTTCTTGGGTGCTTAGTCTGTTTTTTAGTTTCATGTATTGCTCTTTTTTTTTAAACTAGCTGCTCTGGCTATGTAACATGGCCTTGGCGCACACACCTTTCAGATATTGCTGGCCTATATTGCACCAGGGCTTGATCCAGCTTAATAGGAAGACCAAATATACCATTCCAAACCTGGTATAGAGCAAACCTTACATTGCTCCTGCTGTACTTGTCTCGTGGGGCTCTCCATTTTGTCTGTCCCCATGGCCTTTGAGGTCTGGTGTCTGTCCTTGCCCTCTCTTGCCCACATACAGGCTCCTGCTTTGGCAGCCCCTCTTTGCCCCATGGAGGAGGACACCTTGACTTGCCTCTGAGCCCCTCTTCCTCCTCAGGACTCTGCAGCTGTAGCATCTTGATGCTCTTCAACAGTGTGAGGAAAGCGTGCAGGTCTTGGGTTGAGCTGAGGGCTGGTGCTCCCAGCCAAGAGGCTGCACAGCATTATGCTGCTAGAAATTACAGGGATTTTCCAAGCTCTTGCTTCTGTAACATACCTGAGTGGTGTTCTGGGGATTTCACCCGTTTGGAAGGGAGGAAGTTGCAATGCAAATGAGCTTGCTGCAATGAAGTAAGATGCAATCATAAGGGATCTTCTTAGCTCTGCAAACGGGGATTTGATCTTGCTGTTGTGCTAGCAGCCTCTGGGTGGCCTCGAGAAAGTAATTTCTGTGCAGCAGCCTCCCCCCGGCAGAAACGCTCCAGGGCTGTTTTTGTCACAGGGGTAAATGCAGCTCAGTCGGGAAAGCATTGTGGTGACACGAGCCACTTGACTGCCTTGGATTGAACACAATAAACTGGATGTGTAAGTCATCCATGTAGTTTCACCTCGAGGAAGCAAATTTTCTTAGCTTGCTTCAAAACTATATTGCTATTTTAAATAGGAAACCAAAACCAACCCCAAAGTCTAGTGTATGAAAAGAAGGAAGGTTATTTTTTGACAGCAGGAAGGGCTGTACTTACAAGGCTAATGCTACCTGTGAAATGTGCCTTGCATTCTGCTGAACAGAAGCAGAGAGCTTTTGAGCTCTGGAGCTGAAGAGGAATAGCAAGTTGGTGTCCTAATAATTCCTGTGTTACTATTTTTAAAGTCTGCCTCTGTTGTTTGTAGTGTTATCCAGCAGTGCCTCCCAATGCTGGGTTACTTGAGGTAAAGTTGGTGTTTCCACTGAAGTCTGTATTTAATTTTCTGGCTTTGCGTTTACTTTTCCCTCCACCTCTTATGCTCTTCTACGTTAAAAAAAGTAATAATCTTGTAGCCAGAAACTTGAATTTGACAAAGCTTTTGTGGCCTGCTTCAAATACTCGGTTGTATTTGTAGAGTCCCATCACTCTTGGTTACCTCTGTGACCTTAATTTCAGGTACACAAAATTACTTCTGAGATTTTATTTTTTTTGTCCTGATGGTTTAATTCTTTTCTAGTCAGCTTGTTCAGTGGTGTTTACACATCCATGTGCAGGTAAGCTGGCTGACGGGTCAAATAATTGCAGGCACAAAGCTCCCATTTGCATGCCTGCCTCTGTCCCCAGCAGAAGCTCGCAGGGATGCCTGGTCTGCCGCTATGGGAGCAGTCTGGGAAGTCTGGCTCCCTTGCAATGGCTCTGATGATAGATATTGACAACTGTGAGGATGGATGCCTGTGGAAGGAGAGCTGCTGAATGAGTAAACAAGAGAGTTATTAGCAACAAAAGCTGAAACACTCATGGGAATTTCCCTGAAAGAAAGGGAATTTTCAGCAGAAGTGTGGAGGATCAATATACAGCTTGTCCTCTGCAGTAACTCTTACCCCTTCAACATGCAGAGACGCCAGTCAGCCTGTGGCACTGTGATACAGCATCACTTACCAGAGGTGGTTTGGCTGCCTCTGTGCTGCCTGTTTCTGGGGTGACAAGCAGCCTTTCCAGGTGCGTGCAGCAAGTAGAGAAGGAGAGAGAGGCTGAAAAGGGCAGCTCTTTTTTTGAGTCACAGAAAGTGTGAGAGGGAGATGTGAATGGGGAGATCCTTACACATTGAGCTGTCTCACCAGTCTCAGAAACCCCTTGCTGTAGCCTCTTGTATACCTTCCCACAGAGGTATAATATAAAGATTATACCAATGCATCATTCCAGGCTTCATTTTTATTCTGGGGGGGTTTAAATTATTAATGTGCAGCACAGCAACAACTGAACCTGATGCTAGATGGTACCTCGTAAGACCTTTTAAAATATTTAGTACTTACTAACAGAATGAAGCAAACAAACAAGCGCAGCTAAAGGGTTGAGGATGCACTTAATTTTTAAACAGTTAAAAACAAACTAGGCAACACTTCAGAAGACAAGTGTCTAAAAGCTCTTTGCTTTGTACCAAGAGGTCTGTGTGGTGATAGGAGCCTATCTAGCTGATCTGGATTTCTGGGGTTGGCTCACTAATCAGTTCAAGGGACAGTGTTGTTAGAATGATGATCCTGTATACTTAGCTGCTTGACAGCTCCTAGATTTATCTTTTTTGCTCAGCCACCATGGGAACCAGGCACTTCCCTTTCAAATGCTGCATCTGCTGTGGGTAAATCTCACTGTGGTATGTCCTTGTAGACCTGAGCTGGAGCTCTCACTCTGCCAGCTTCCCTCTATTTTCCCTTCTGCGTGGGTGGATGTTGCCAAAGTAAATGGATAGCGATTGCACTTCCCCCAAGCAAAGAAAATAGAAAAACATTACCTGGCAGCTTTCTTGATTCTTTATTCTAAAGTTCTCTTTATCCTATCAATATTCATGGTGTTCTATATATTTTCAGGGTATCTCACAGGTCAGCGGTTGATTAAGTAGGTTCAGGAAAGCACTGTTTTCATTAGGGATTCTGAAGAAGCTGAACAACTTGCCCAAGATCATGCAGAAAATACAGGGTAGGGGCTCTGCCTCCAAGTTTGCTGGATTTATTGTTTTCCCTGGCTGCTGCTGTAGGAGCTGGGCATGGTGTCCCTCATGCTGTCACTGGTGGCATCCAGAAACAGCAAGAGGCAGATGTCTTACTGACCTCAATCTTCCAGGAAAGGCTGGTGACTTTTGTAGCAGGTAAAACAGCAATCTCTCATTCCTGCTGAGAAGAAGAAAAAACCCAAACCAACACGCCACCCAGCTCAGGCCTGGATGCAGGAGTAGCTTGGTGTAGAGCATCTCCCATCTGTTCACTGAAGCCAAGGGGCAGGAATAGCTCTATCAGAGTCCCAAAAGACTGGTGGCTCTTGAGGTAGATTGAGGACATCTGCACACGGAGCTGGGCTGCCCAGGACAGCTGCTGGCTGTGGGGATGAGGAGTGAGGTTAGCACAGAGGACAAAGGAATGAACAGGCCAGAGGGAAATGCTGCAATTGAGCCCAGTCTCTCCCCCCAGCAGGAGGGACGATAACATGTGACATGGAACTGAGCTGGAATAAAATGGGTATGGATGAGAGCTTGTGTCAAAACAGAAGAGCTGTTTATGAGAAGAAAGATGAAGGTAGAAACCAATTGTGTGCAAGAGAGATGCCAGTGAGTGGCACGTGTGTTAAGTAAAGGAGGGGAAATAAGAGGAGAGAGAGCTTGAGAAGCAGGGAAACAGCTTGAGGTCAAATGAGGAAAAAGTGGAACAGAGTACCAGAAAGCAGTATTAGATACAATAAAATCCAAATGGAATTGAAATAATGTAAAAATGAATAGGGCTGCAGAAATAGTGGAAGATAATACAATCATATTAAACAGCGTAAGCATGCTCATTTACTAGGAAAGATCAATGGTGTATTTATTTGGGTAACACACATACCTTTGAGGATTCCTTAACAGTATTATATGGCTCTGGATGGAGCCTAGTAAGAGCTGGCTGTAATAGGTGACAGAAAATAATTATAGGTGGGAAAGCTAGACTTACTAATTACAATTTCCTGACCCTACTCATTATGAGATCCTCACTTCAGTTACTTCTAACTCTAAGAAGCTGTGACTGGGCTGTAATTTTCCATACCAGCTGTCAGCCTCAGGCTGAATGTCTTTGAAAAACAGTGTTGCAAGACAACTGTGACAGACTGGAAGCATGGAGGATATGGAAGTGGGGACAGACAATGGGAGTATAAAAGCATTACTCATGTGCCTAAGGACAAAGGCAAGAAGACTAAAGCCCAGCTGGAGCAAAGACTTGAAACAGACTTTAAGGGCAACAGGGAGGAATCCTGCAGGTATGCTAGCTGCTAAAAGAAATTCAGGGTAAATATGGATCTGCTCACAGGTGGGGGAGGCAGCTTAGCAATGGTTGACACAGAAAAGGCTGAGGTGCTCAAGTAGTTGAAAAATAGCCCCAAAGATGAAGGATCCAAATGCTCCCAAGCATTGATATGTGATATGCTGTCAGGCAGTATATCAAGAGGCAATGCTCACTGACTGCACCATGGGGTGTTTGGGCTGGACATGAGGAAAAAGTGATGCTGCATAGGAAAAGGTACTCAGAGGGAATTTGGAGGTTTTTGGAAGTGAGCTAGACAAAGCTGCAACTGTTGTGGCTTTGCTGATAGTCCTGATATCCCTCTGCTATGAGTGGGGGATTGACTGCCTCCCAGACAGCATCTCTGTGGTGCTATGATGCTGTGAGGGAAAGTATTGCTGTGACTATGCTGGTAAAAGGTCTGGTGACTTTTTATCTGAAGAGCTTTATCTCTGTATTTTACCTTTGAGAGGCAAGAGGTCAGGTTTTAGGTCATGGGTAGAGGATGCAAAGCACTGTCCACCAATGCAACCTTTACTTCTAAGCCCATAATGACAGCCCAAGTTTTCTTTATTCTTTCTTCCTTTGCTCCAAGAAGGCATGTGGGAAAGCCTTGGGCAAAATGTCCCATCTTCCCTGATGCTGCAGATGATAAAAGAAGCAAACCAGGTTTGGTTCTCAGTTGTGCTTCTCTTTCAAGTGGCAGCAGTCAGCTGCCTGTTTAAACTCTAGCAAGGTTTGCACATATCTTTCCTCATTTGACATCTGAATGTTTCTGGGGCACTTGGAGATGTGATAGAGATGACAGCCTTGAAAAACACTGGAGGAAGTGACTAATTCTTTCTCCAGAGCAGGCATTAAATTGTGCCTCATGCAGAAAGACAAGGGGAAAACCAAAATATTAAATAACTGCAAAGTGAAACCCAACTGGTCTGTGTAATAAATAAGGGGAAATTCCTGTGGAAAAAAAAGGATATGGTCACAACATAAAGACTGTATAGTAAATGAAAACAACTGGCAGAAGCAATGTCTTTTTTCTTCAGTTTTGATCACCTATGCAGTGCTTGGTGTCAGGCAGTTGGGTTTAAGCAAGAAAGATCTCTGCAGCAGTCTTTCACACCAGGCTCTAGTTTGCCCTGAAACCAGGAAAAAAGCACCTTGCTAAAACTGCACTGGTATATTTGTAGACCCTCTTAATTTAGCAGGCACTTGGTATGTGAGGAAGGGGTGCAGACAAACAGGCAGAGTATCTGTGTATCTCCTGGGTGTTACTGATGTAGTTACAGGAATTCAGAGGTGTGGTTTAGAATGCAATTTGTGAAAGATGGCAAGCCCAGCTGAACAAGCTGAAGACACAAAGCTTACAGAGTAGGGGATGTTCACTTGCTGCATCCCGGAATGTCACTTCTGGCTAACCCACAGGAGTGAAAATCCTTATGTGGGTTTAAAGTTGGGAACCAGGGCAGGAGAAAATGTGCAGTTCTTGCAGCAGAGTAAAATCATCAGAGGAGCTTCTGGGGGGGTCTGTGCAGTTCAGCAGATTTATATATGACTTGGAAAAGCGGGTCAGCTGTGAGCTGCCAAAATTTGCTGATGGCATTAAAATGTTCAGATTAGTAAGGAGCGGGACCAGCTGTGAAGATGTGTAAAAGAACCTTGTAAGACTGCATGACACCAGAAAAAAATTACACATTAAATTCAATGCAGATGAATTCTAAGGGATGAACATAAGACCAAACCAATTATAACTCCAAATATAAAATAATAGCTTGGATAAGAGCTGAGGGAGTTGGACAACATAATTCAAGAGCTTGATCTGGTGTTATATTAAATACCCAAAACCACTGGTAGTGGCCAGTACTCTGTGATGGTTAAAAAAATCAACGTATTTTCTGATCCTCTTATCTCAAACAGGTTATGGTAGACCTGGAAAAGGTTCAAAAAAGGGCAACAAGGATGATCCAAGGTGTGACAAGCCTTTTGTATAGGAAGGAAGATGCTAGACTAGAGAAGAGGTAAGGGTGGATAGGCTAGAAGATTACCAAATCATGGGGAGGGTAGACGGGGATAGAACTCGGCCAATAGAAGAACAGAGAGGCATTAACTGAAGATAATCAACCCAGGTTCACAGCAAACAAAAACATGGGGTTTTCTAAACAACAAGTGGCTGACCTGAAGAGCCAAGTCTTTTCCACAGGATGTTGAGTACCAACAGTTCATGGGAGACTGAATGATTAGGAGGAAGAGAGGGTTACTGGAAAAAGATAAACCCTCATAACCCACATAAGTACCTGATTCAGGACAAGCCAGTGTTAGAACCAGGAAAAAGGTGGGACAGTCTTAGAAGAATCATACAAGTTTGTCTTACTCCTGTTTCTCCATAGACATTTGTTTATGATGACTGCTTGGAGAGGAATTCCTGGACCAGGTAGCTGTTGGTCTGATGCAGTTATCTCTTTGAGAGAGTGGTTCAAGGGGCAGATCCTAGGCCTGTTACCACTTGCCATCTTAGTGGACTGCACAAATTTCTTATGTAAACCAACAAACTGGTTAAACAGTTAAACTAAATATTTTTATAGTTACATTTTAAATTGCTATTTTGAAATGCCTTGATAATCTCTCAATGCTCCAGACGCTTTTAAAAGCACATCTGCATTGAACACTCATTTTATGACAAATGAAGCTGCATGGCCCTCATTCCAGTGTTATGTAGGCAGCAAATGTGGTAGTTTTACAGCAAATACTTGTTTTGTTGAAAGAGCACTTTATGCTCTGACCTTCACCAGAGTGGTTTTCAAGGCTTTTTCTTGGGAACTGATGATGAGTGCGCACGGCATTTTTGTCATTTCCTCGTTAAAGAGTGATAATTGAGAGGGCTAATAAAGGAAGGTTTCCTTTGCCTAGTGAGTCCTGTCAATATTCCTTTGATATGGAGAAGATCTAGTTACTCTTACAAAAGAAGCAAATTTTGCACCGTGCAAAGGAGCAACACAAGACCTCAAAAAATCCTGTGGAAGGGAATTCAACAGTCCCTACTCAAGTTACTCTTACCACCAAATAATTTCAGGTTTCCTATTAATTGCAGCAAGGACAATACAGGTGAGAACCGACCTTGGGGTGAGGTTGTAGCTTGGGGTGAGGCTGTAGCTCAGGGTGAGCTTAGAAAAGAATGAGAATCTTCAGTAAGTTTTTGTGATGGATTTACAGATCACGTCAGACAGCTAGAAATGGTCAGATGCAATGAGGAATTATTGGAAGAATAAAGTTGAATAGCTGTGTTGGAAGGAACAGTTGAATGTCATTTAATCTGACTACTTGACAAAATCAGAGTTAACCACAGTGTTAGATCAGATTGGTCAGAGCTGATCAGTGATTCATTAACTGCAGTTTCTCTTTTGGCACTCAGCCATAGGCTATTCCCAGTGCAAGGATCACTATGTGGATCACTGTGTCTTGGTCAATGTTGTGTAAAAATAATAGATCTTACAAAGCCAGATTTTTTTTTTCTCGTATCTGCTCACATTATCTGCTTTTCACTGGGGCTATGATGTTGGTCATTTATGCAAGACATTGGGATGAAAGACAGCTAAGCTGCCTGCGTGAGCTGGGACAGTCAATGGCAAATATGTGCTACAAGTATTTGTGACACCTGAGCGTGTCCTGCTGAAGAATCAGTTAAGTAGGACTGACCCCCAAGTGTGCTATACAGGGCCAAGGAAAATTAGCAGCTTTTCTTGTCCATGAAAGCTAGTGCTTGCCCAGACTTTGGGTGGATTAAGGACCCTGACTGCATCCAGACAGATTGACTTGAGTGTTTTATCTGGTTGCCTTGAGAGTATCCCAAGTAGACATAATCTCTGGGCCTTGCTGTCTCCCAGAGAAGCTGATCAGTATGCGATCTGCAGGTGAAACTTCTTACTGGGTTGGAAAAGACAGCTTTTGCCTCCTTTGGGTCACTTCTTCTCAGCCTCCATTGCTGTTGTCTGCTGCTTCCAAGGGTAGATTTGTCTTGGGAGTGACGGACTGTATGTATATGGGGATTGAGTAGGTATCCAAAGACAGTAGACATGTGATTATAGCTTAAATACTACTTTTGGCTACTTTGTATGTGGTTTGTTGAACAAGATAAAGATGCACAAATGAAATCCTGAGCGTTAGCAGGCCAGTGGCAGGATGATGTCCCAGGGAGCTGGGCGAGGGGCAGCCCACTGCCTGCTGCTCCCCAGCTTTGCTCTCTTCTCTGGCTCAAACAAAAAGTGCTCATAGGCTGGTGTTAATATTTGTGAGACTTCTGCCAACCTGCTTGTGGAATGAAAAATTAATATGCTTATGTACTGACTAAATTATGCTGTGCTTTAATTCCTGAAGAAAAGTTGATAAGAGTGCTTTTGAGAAAGGCTTTTTAATATCCTTTCCAAGTGACGAAAGGAATTCCAATTAGACCTTACATGGCATTTTCATTTCCCTTGTTATTGCTGTCTAATTCTGAAAAATGCTTCCTTCTCTACTGCTTTCATGTGTCATCTGCTGCTCTTATTTGTCCACCCGGCCATAATCCTGGTGAGTGACATGACAGCTATTTCTATGGCAAGAGCATTAAAAATTCTAATAATATCTTTCACTGAAATAGCACTTTTATCCCTGGTGGAGCTGTGCAAAATGAAGTTCTATATGTGTACTTTCACCAGTTTATATGGTTTTCTAATCTCATATTGTGCACCTCCTAGTTACCGCATTTCATGGTAACTTGGAGAAAAAAACCCAATGCTCTTTTTTTCCTTTGTGCTTTTGATTATGAAAAAAAAAAAAATCTCTGTCTTAAAAGTAGGATTTATGTAGTTTTTGGATTGGAAACAAGGCTATTCAGCTTTTAAAATGAAAGTGTCCCTATGTGCTAAAATAGGCTTATTTTGGTCTTGGGAAAACCCAATCCAAACCTCTCTGAGTTTTAGCTGGTTAGTCTCCCTTCCCCCTCCCTCCCTCCCCTTTTATATTAATAATTTTCATCTGTCTTTGGAATACAACTGTTTTTCGAAAGGCATGTGGCTAGTGCTGAGCTCTGTGCTGAAGCATTGCACAGTAGTAGTAGTTTATGGGATGCAGTGAAGGGAGTACAATGCCCAAGCGTAACAACAGTAAGGATTTGCGTGGGCAGAATGTTAATGACTCAAACTGCAGGTTTCCCAAGGCACTAGGGTTAACTCCTTTCAGCATGGAGGACAACTAGCAAGAGAACTTCCTGACCAAGTGTCATGGCTTTAGTTCAGCACAGATACAGAGAGAAGGTTGATGCCGAAACACTAGCACCAGGGTTTTGGTTTTAGTACTTGTGATTTCTTTGTCCTTGTTAATGAAAAGTAAGTCTGTGAGATGAAGGGCTATGAAAAAATATCCAGTGATTTCTTTGGGTACTGGCTTAAGACAAAAATTATGTTTCCAGGACCTCTCTAATAGTTCTGCTCAGTGCCTGAATATGTGTTGCTTAAATTGGATAACTACTGCTGCAGCCTCCTACTAAGGCTAGAGTTAGTTGGTTGAAACTGTCCTATGCTACATTCATTCTTGTACAATACAGGGCCCACCCTTGGATCCATTCTTAGTTAACCAATGTTGATCACAGAAGGCAAAAGACTGACACTGCAAAAGAGTCCCAAAGAGGGCTTAGTCTCTTTGTGGATTACTTTATATTCTTAGTTCTCAAGCATATTAAAATTAATAATTTGAGTCAGTAAAATGCATAGTGAGTCATTGCTTCATAACCCCATCAGCTTTCCATGGGTGGCTGTGCAGTTTATATTTCATCACTGAAGAACTTATGATCCTACTCATGTCCAAATCAGAAGTACTTTCATATTTAGTCCATATTTAAATTCATTTTTTTAATCCCTATTTAAGTATGGATTGCCCTGTACTCCGTGGTGTTACATCATTTGAAGGAAAACTTACTTTTAGTTGTTCCATATTTTGCAATGTGTAGCTCTGAATAGCCCATAAAGGTGCTATTTCACAAGCAGTAAGTACATGCTTTGTAAAGGCACCCACAAAAGACATCAGGGAAGGCTGTCTTAAACCACTGAAATGTAAAATTAATGCTCCGTGAAATTCAGGGAGAAATCCCAGCAGGACCTGTCCATTGCTTTTCCTAGCTTCAGGGTTGGTCTTCAAAGGAAAAAACAACATGTGCAATGGTTTAATGAAAAAGGAATTACACAATATACATGAGTATGGCACAATGTACTGTGGCACTAGACAGTGTCCTTGGTCATGTAGAAGATCTTTTTTGTAGAGAAGGAAAATGATGCATGGTCAAAAATGTATTGTATATGGAAGGGACATGCAGAAACTAGCGGTGTGAAAAAGCAAAGCAAATTAGATTACACATTCTTCAGCAAGATTGACTTCTTTTGATGTTTTGTGTAGATGCTGATTGCCAAAGGCACAGAAGTTATCCTACAGAGCCCTCAACCAGTATACTGAAAATTAAGGCTTTGAAGGACACTTAATTATGAGGTTAGACATAGTTATTTCTGATAATCTGAGATCCTTTATTTCTTTCATGCTTAAAAGAACATACAATGCAAAATGGACTACAAATCTCATGGCAAAAAATATGTGGCTAATAACAAAATGTGTGGCATGTAGCAACCTTGATCTCAGGGATATAAAAACCTTCTGGAAAAGGGTCACTGGAACTCTGATGTCAAACCCCAGGGCATTCTGGAATTCACCTAGAATTTGTGGACTTTCCCCCCTTCTTTGCTGCCCTACTTAGAAAAGCTGATTCCTGCCAGGAGTTGTGTACTGGGGGCAGCCCAAAAGAAAGCATCAAGCCTGAATTAAAGTTGCTACTTTCATTTTTCACTGTTGTGAAGTAGTGAAGTCCTATTGTAGAACTTTCTCTCTCTTTTTTTTTTTTTAAAGTAGCCATGTCTAGATTCAAACTGATCATGTTGGATATACCTGCTCTGAAAATATATCTAATTATTCTTCATTACTCTTCCTCACTTTCCTCAGAGGAGGTGCCATCTGTTGGATACTGTAACTAGCTGTGCCAAAGAACTCTGTGTTTCCAGTTTGGGATCTTTCCTCTGTTGTTCCAGGGCAAATCTCACATTCCTAAGGAACTCCGATCAGTTGCCTAAACAACAGCCCTCTAGTTCTGTTTGAGTGTCTTAGGCTTTCTGATGGGTCTTGTAGCATTGTGACATGGAGACCACCAGCAGCCCATACCTACAGAGGGGCATCTGGAGACAGGTAGGGTAAACTCAGATATCTCAGGGGGCCTGAAGCTCCTATGTTTAGACAGAAAAACTGGACCCACTCTATGCTGGTGTAATCAGCTGTGCAGGTGTCAAAATGAGGACCACGAGGATAGATAAAGCTTAGACTTCTATCAGGATGTTTGCCTTTCAATTTCCATAGGCAAGAGGTCTAGCTGTCCTTCCCTCCCTGAGTAATGAATAGAGGAGAGCAAACAGGGCTGTTCTTGACACAGTTTTGCTAGGGAAGAGATGAGGAATAAGACGAAAAGGGAGTTGGGTCCTGGAAAACAAATAAGCTTGTTGAATTTCTGCCTTCTGTGATCAATTTGTGTCCTTTGGAGGTGGCTTTAAGGTTTGGGTGGGTCTGTGGGTGGGGGCTGTGCTGGGTGGCCACTGCCTGGGGGTGTGAGTAGACCTAGAAAGTGGTCCTTTGGGTGTTGAAAAAGCGAGGCAGCAGCTGGGCCTGGAGAGGGTAAGATTAAGCAGCTGGGTAGTGCAGTGAGTAAGGCAGTTGATGCTGGAGAGGACTCATTTCTGAGTTGCTCAGGTTAGCATGGCCCCGCATATTCAGTTGGGGCTATGGCACTTGTTACTATCTTTCTCTAGGCATAGTAAGGTACAAGAACAGTACATTAATCAAAGGAGAGAAGTTAAAGGTCTGTAAGTGTTCAAACCAAATAAACCACCCTGTTCATGGTGCACAAAGAAGGCCAGAAAGAGAGTAGTGGTTTCCCACAAGACTGCACAGACTGCACTATGGGTGGTCACCTCCTGGGGCAGATTTTGTCAGCATGGAGAGGCCATGGCTCTGCAAGCTTTTTTTCTCCTAAGCCTGGTCTGGAGTAGCTGGAAGCAACATGAAATTCCTAGCTGGTGTCTAACCCCGTAGAGAAGACCAGCCCTTTAGATGGCATCACAACATGCACCTGTACCAAGGGTGCTTTTGTAATGCAAGAGACTTTCAATGCTAGGAAGAGGCAAGTAATGGAAAGGGACACTCCAAGATTAAGCAAAATGACAACTGGATCTCTGATATCTCGGTGAACTGCATAGTAACCTGCCCACTGAGCACAAAGGTAGGGGACTTCATAAAAGGCTTGAATTATTCCCTTGGGGGTGCTGGCAGAAACTAGTGGTTGTCATCCCTGTTGGCACCAATGAAGGGGTGTTTTGGGGGCTGTCTTCAGGTGGACATGCAGCAGACTGGTATCCCAGACCTCTGCAGTAGCAGTGTCTGAAATACTGTCAGGGCCATCACAGGGCTTAGGAGGCAGCTAAAGAGTCTGCACTGAGGAAGTGATGGGACAGAAAGGTAGGATTAAAGCATTGTGGGAAATGGAGAAGCTTCTGGGGCAAGAGGAACCTGTGCAGGCTCTAAGGCTATGTGCTGTGGTTAAAATGAGACCAGGCTGTCTGCTTAGCTGTCAATACTCAGAAATAGAGAGCAAAACACATCTGTGCTTTTTCAGCAGTGCTTAGTGTTTTAAAAAGCAGGATAGGAGTATGAGAATTTCTGGGCTCAGATGAAACCCTGATGGAGCGGTCGACCTAGGGACATGGTGAGAGGAGGATAATCAGTGGGATACGGTGTTGCCAGGCTACCAACCTTGCAGGAAGAGAAAGCAGGACATATTGGTGGGGGAGTTATGTTGTATTTGAGGGATAATATGAAGTGTAATGGCATAAAAATGTTCCAAGAAAAAAAGATGTGCCGTGGAACCTCTAGTAGCAAGGTGTCATGGTAGGATTGTACTGATGATCCCCTGCTTGGGAGGGTGCTGATCATCATAAGGTGACCAGAAGTTATGTGAGATGAGAGGAGCTGCATTTGTAGGACAGACAGTAAAGGTGGTAATTGTGATGTCCCTCTATAGACTGGATGCCTTGTCAGAGCTAGGTGTAGAGGTAAAAATTTTTGATTTGCTGTGTGACTGCTTCCTAAAACAACCTTCAAGATGCTGATCTGTGTTTGGTCCCAAGTGGTACATGAGACCTACTTCAAGGAGCTGTCTCAACATGATTAGATTTCAGCAAAAGTGAGCCAAATGATTTCAGAATATGAATATTCATTTTCAAGAAAGGAAACTGTGAAAATGAGGCAATTTGTACAAAAAGAAAACAAAACAACCTTGAAAACAGTAGTCTAGGAAGTGAGAAAACTGGAGACTTCTCAAAATTACTGTACTAGAAGTTTAGGTGAATTTTGTGTTGTAATTAAAAATAAAACATCCAGTAAAATCCCTTCAAGGCTTAGTAGAGAAGTCAAGGCTATCAAAAGGAGAGCGTTAATAATAAAAAACGGGAAAATGGCCAAAATGAAGAGAGCCCATAAGTTATGACCAGGTATTTAGGCAATTAGGAGGACTGAAAAAAACCACTAAATCTTGGAGAGCCTTGCAAAGGCTAGTGACAAGATCTTCAAATGCATCAGAACTGGGAAGTCAGACATGGGAAGTTCTTAAAGTTTTATTTCTGACTAGTAGGAAGAATTGAGCAGTTTATTCTGGAGAGCAATTTATATGATGGTGATCATGAAATAACACAGTCCGTGGTCCTCTGGAAGAGAAGAAAAGTTGTCAGTCCAGTCAGGGTCCTGGACAAACTAGAAAATGCCAAGTATGATGCTGATAATTTTTAAAAAAGGGAAAGCAGGATAATTATTTTTAACCAACCACTTCAGTTCTCTGAAAAATTCTGAAACAAATGGTTAGGTAGTATTTTGTAGGCACCCTTGAGATAACAAAGTAAGTAGTATCCATTATGAACTTGTCAAGAGCAAAGTGTGTTAAGCCAGTCTAAATTATTTTTGTGCAATGGTAATACATCTTACAGGTAGGAAAGCATCAGTAGGAGCTGCAGATAACATTATTTCACATGTGCTTGTAAGCAAGCTATGGAAAAATGTTCAAAATGAAATTGTTGTAGCACAGAGATCTCATCTTAGCTGGTGTCAGAGGTTTGTAGTGAAGGTGAAAGGACAGATCAAGTGGGAATTTGGGTAGTACATACTGGGTTTTCTTCCTTTTAGGATCCAAAAGCATTTTGCTAATTTGAAGAAATTGCTAGGTAATAAAAGGAGACAGTTCAATAGGGCTAAGTGCAAGATACTACCCAGAGGTAGTTAATAAGTGAAATCAGTCAATATTTGCCCTGAGGCAGTCAGTCAACATGTACAGTAGTCGATGCAGGGATGAGAAGGGAAGTGAGTGCCTGCTAGAACAGGGTCTAGAGCTTACAGAGAAGCACAGGCTGAACAGGACCAGCAGCTCCATGTGAAGAAGGCCAGCCTTGCAGCTGGTGTGGGGAGGAAGGTGAAACAACAGGAATCAAACAGATACCTGCTGCTTTTTCTGAATAGGCCAGGCTTTGTACTTCATTATGGGTGATAAGCTTAAAGAAAAATGAGGACTGCCTGGGAGGATGAATGTAAAGAAGCTCTGAGAATGATTAAAGGGCTAGAAAACATCATCTACTGGCATGAATGAATGAGGTCGGTTAATCTGAAGCTGGGGGGTGGAAGGGAATGAGTGAGCAGTCTTTGAATATATGAAAAGTCCTTGCAAGGTGGAAAATACAAAAATATTTCCATAGTTATGATATCTAGGGTGAAAGGTAGTGGTTTTGAATCTACTAGAAGTTCAGCAGAGATGATTCATATTAAATATTAGGAAAAATCTTTCAAAATAAGTATAGCAGAGTACTGGAATAAATCTCAGAGTGGCAATGTTGGTGCCACTTCATCATGGGAACTGTTCAGGACAGGTTAGTAAAATCTCTTCTGTAAAAGATAGAGATACAAAATGATTGTGCTGTAATACAAAATTATTCTAAGACTCCATTTTTTTCCTTCCCTATGTTGTTCTGATTTAGTATTTTTAAATTCAAAACCTTTTCTGAACTGCTTTCCCTTCTCCTGTATTTTTTTGTGTTTTATTCGATGTGATACTTTCCTTGAATAGCATTGCTGATACTTTCCTGCTCATCTGTTATACCCAAATCAAAATTGTGTGAATTGTTTGCATGACACTTCTATTCCTAAACTGCAAAAACAATCTGATACTTGATACAGTAATCATTGAGGAACAGAATTGCTTTGATTAAAAGCTCAGCAAATAGTTAAGAAATTAGGAATACTTTTCAGTGTTTGTTTTCTGAGTGCACCTTGGCATTTTTAGGATTCTACCCTTCATGTTATTGCTCTCTACAACTACCTGAAAGGAGGTTGTAGTGAGGTGGGTGTTGGTCTCTTCTCCCAGGTTACTAACGATGAGAGGAAATGAGTTTAAGTTGTGCTAGGGGAGGCTTAGATGGGTTATTAGGAAAAAATTCCTTACTGAAAGAGTGGCGAGGCATTGGAATGGGCTGCTCATGGAATCACCATCCCTGCAGGTGTCCAAAAAGTGTAGATGTGGCACTCTGGGACATGGTTTAGTGGTTATAGTAGTATTAGATTGATTGTTGGACTTGATGACCTTAGAGATCTTTTCCAACATTAATGATTTTATGATTCTCTGTATTTAATTCTTCATCTCTTCTACCTACTCGTGTTGTGTTCTGCTCTTCAAAGCCATTAACTTTATGAGCAAGACATTTCTTATTTCCTGTACTTGCACAGTCCTGTTACCTCTCTGTTAGCACACTGCTTCCTGCAGTGTTGCCCCAATTAAGTAATGAAGGAACTCCACATCATTACTTAGTGAAGTTGGAGAGATCTTTGTCATTGGTAACCAATTTATATATTTGCCATATTTGTGACTGAACAGAAGGAAAGTCAGGTGGATAAAAGGCTGATGTGTGGTCTCCTTTGTGCATTGTTTTACTCCTAGGGTAATATTTTTTTCTTTGGTAACTGGCATGTGTCCATCTTCCTGTCCCAGGAAGCAGAAGAAGCAGTGAGTCAACATGTTTCTGTCTTACGTAGTTAAGTATTGAGCTTCCCACAAGGGCTTCCTGTCATAAGATAGTGTGGTGAAACATCTGTAGCTCCTTCAGTCACCATAACCTGGAAGTTTTGTCTGGAAAAATTGCTTCCAAATTTGTCCAACCATTTGTTTCTGCTTGTGAAAAAAAGCTTTCAGCTGTGAGACACGGGGAATTTGTGTTAGAACCATATGTTTAAAGTAGGCTATCAAAAAGCCTTAGGAGGGTGTCTCACCACTCAGGTGAGGTGTTTCCAATAAAAGGATGAAATATGAGTGAGACTGCCTGTGAGCAGAAAGCATAGGCAATTGGTAACTGCAACAGTCAGCAAACCAGCATCTGTACTCAGCCACTGCAGCTGTGTGCCTGGGTGGCTTGTGCACGTGTTGCAGAGTGTGGGTGAGAAGATCTGAGATACTGATACCTCTGGTCACCTCATCAGCCTTAGGAATGGCCAATTGCAGCTGCACCTCTGTGCTGGTGGAGACTATAGAAGACAAAATAAGTTTGCTGATGGACAAATAAAGAGAATATAGCCCTAAAATGTTTGTTTTGCCCTTCCGTTGGGGTTTCTCACCTCTGGAAGCAAGCAGAGATTTGGTATAGCTTGTTTGCAAGAGCGAATGAGGATTAAGTCACTTTATGCTCTCTGCAGTCTCCAGCATAAGAGCAGCACCTCCAGGGGAGGACAAGCAGGTGTTTGGGTGTAGTATAGCCAGAATGAATTTTTGAACTGTCGAAGACCATGAAAAATCTTACCTCTCTCCTGAACGTTAAATTCAACAGAAAGTTGCCTGATCACTGCTAAATGCCTCTGGGGCCATTGTGGGCAGCCCTCTCCCTTTGGTTTGGAGTGGATGGTCAGACCTGCCACCATTGTTCTCGTAAAGCAGCTTTTTGTAAAGGTGCATGTGGGCTGGAAAGGAGTTTTATTCTCTGCTTGGTCCGTTAGTTGCACAGCTACGCAGAAGGCAGGACAACAAAAGATTCAGCAGAGTGGCTTTGAATGGAGAAAGGGCTCTGATGTAGATGTATGGTTGCATCTGTTTAGTCTTCACGCTGCAGTGGTATTGTTCACTGGGGAGTATGAACCAGCTCAGCAGATGCTGTTTCTTGGAGAGAGCATTAACATTGATGCCTGTCTTATTTCTAGTTTTGATCAATGATTTCAATAATAAAGGAGGAATCAGTGCTTACCTATTAAGATTCTGCTGTAGAGCAAAGTATGAAAGATGGATAATAGAACTCGATGAGCAGTGACCTTTAGTTTCCTTAATAAATGCAAATCAATTTTATTCTTTATCCAAAGACAAACAGCTACCAAAGGAAAGGACTCATATTCTTGCACCCCAGGATGTGAAGAAAACTGGTGGAGAGAGAACATGAACACCCAGTTTGCTGCTGGTAGAAATGAGGAGCCCAGGTGCGGGACCAGGATGGGGCAAGGATGTCGATTGCACTGGTAAAATGGGAGTGCAAAGGCCAAATTGATACGACCTCTTGTGGAAAGAGGTGGATTTCTGAGCTCCTCTTTTCTGTGAGTTGGCTTTTCTGACCATTTCTGTCCTGCAGGGGAGGATGGCAGGCAGAGCCAGCAGAGATTAAATTACACCAACGTGGGATAGCGCAATAGCATTTGACATGAATTCTGAGGCTGAAATTCTTATAGAGATCACAGCTGGCATCAAAATGTCTGAGCTCAGGGAAATGAAAATTATTTCTGTTTTGCTTAGTTCTTTGTGACATGGAGTTTGCTTTCTTACATCCTAAAAATAGACAAGACATCCCTTCTACTTTGAACAACAACATTTTAACATATTTCCCTCCATACAACCTTTTTTCTCAATGAATGGGTCTTCTTTTACAGATGGCATTTGAAGTTTAGCATACAAGAGGTACGTCAAGCATGTCAAGGCATTTTCCCTTCTAACATTCATTATTTAATATGATTTAAATTGACTTGAGAAACCGTTCTGTGACCTCTTTAGCTGAAGCCTCCTGTTCTCTCTCGCTCTTTTTATTTTTTAATTTTTTTAAAGGGGAAATATCCCAGGTCATTCATGTGTTATAACAAGATGTTCAATGATTTCAGGCAAGGAAGTGCCTCCATTCTGTGGTTTTGCTTTGATTAGCACCCATTACGATGCCTCTGTGCATGAGCGCATTGTATCTTCCTTTAGGCCTCCCAAGACTAATGCTGTTCAGGCAGTGCTCTAAGAAAGAAATGGACCTTTTCTTTCAGTGTGTGCATTGAACTAGATGGCAGTGATTTACAGCATGCCTTAGAAAAAGCAAGAAGTCAGGAACTCTGTGGATTGCATTCATAAAACCACTGGACTGGCACTTTGCAATGCTCTCTTCTGGGTGATCTATTGCAATTTCAGACATAATCCCTCCTGCTACCGATGGCATCCTGTGTAATTTAACCAGGTGTGATCCTGTGCAAGGCTTGCTTCTGTCTGTGTTAGAAAGGAAGCAGGTACCAGGGTTCAGATTTCAATCTCAAGAGAGGAGGCTGGTGCAGGTTAAGGGGCTCCGTCTGTGCTGTAAGGCAGAGCTCTGGGGCAAGCATCAAGCCACAGATGAGATCCAAGAGGGATGGGAAAGGGCTGCACATGCAGATGGATGTGTAGGTAACAGGCATTGATGCATATTCAGAACTTGCTGTACACTGGCCTTGAGGTGTACAGAAGAGTCTGGAGGTTTTTCCTTCAGAGGAGATAACACAGCCAAATAAATGAAAAGTATGCTTTCTGTATATATTTCATCATGTTCAGACAGATGAACGGGTGAGGTGTGCTCAAACCTTGCAGGAACTTCTGCCAGCATATTCCACAACAGATGGCACAGAGCTTGTGTCACCTTGTTAGTGGCCTTTAGCTTCCCATTGTTAAGTTCGTCTGTTTTATTTGTTTGTGTATTAATTGTGGTGCTGCA
>JANIJG010023860.1:85081-111169 GCA_024611175.1 Megaceryle torquata | reverse complement strand
TATTTGTTTCTGTATTAAATGTGGTGCTGCATTTTGCAACCCCATTGTTGTTCAGTACGTTTGCCTGTTCAGTACATTTTTCTTGCTCACAAGAGCAGTGCTTTAGACTTAAATATCCACAGTGAGGTAATGCAAGCTGTATATTGAGTCGATGACTGCTAAATAATTAAGGCTGTAGTTCCCTTCACAGTAAGCGTGAATTATTCCAAATTCTGCAAGACCATCTGTATGACTGGCTTCAAGCTGAACTTAGCGTAGAGTATGTTTGATAGACAATAGTATTATTAAATAAATTAAATGCTAGCAATAGGCTGTCAGCTTAATTATGGTAGCTGGCTGCCCTTAAAAAACAGTGAATTATCTTGGATGAAAGTGTCTGTGTGATAACCTTTTCTAACTTCTTGCAATCCTTGAAGTTAGTATTGCAAGGCAGGAAAGTGCCTGTGGCAAAGCCCTTCTAAGATGCCTTATTTATAGTTTCCTATTAGCATTTTCTGAAATGCTGTTTTGACATGTGGAACAACCATTGACTGGAGCCAGAGGATTAGCTCCAAAACTACTGTGCCACAGCTTTCTGACAGGTCACTCCACTATACAGTTTGCTTGGCTGTTATTTTTTCTGTTTTCTTTTTATCATCCAATTCATATCAAATGCTCTTGTATGTGAGCATGAATCTTAAGTGGAAAGGAAGCAAGACTTGCATGAAGCTTTCTGGAGATGGCTTGTGCTCTCTGTGGGTACTTGAAAAATACACCTGTTCAAAAGTAAGCATGTGTGGTGTTTTTTTATGGACCTGTACCCTGGGATTCATTAGCTCCTATGTCCAGTTGCATCCCAGTGAATTTCCCAGTCTACTTGTGCACAGTCTCTTCCCTTGCCTGCTTCAGGGACCTGAGATGAAGATTATTTTTCCATTAGGAATAACTGGGCTCTGTAATGAAGGCCATTGACAACTCTGGGTTTCTCAATATGGCTAATAGTACCAGTGTCTTAGACAAGTGTGTTAAATTCTAAAACCATTATTACTGCTCTATTTTTGAATGACCTTTGCTTAAGGACATCTGTTGCATTTCCAGACTAGAGTTAAAGTGATAGCTGAGAGTCACAAAACCTGACTGGAATAGGGTGCTGTGCCCTGGAGGGTGGGAAAGGCATAGGAGGTTCCTTCAGGCAAAGCTCTGCCAAGTCTGCTCAGGGAGCAACCTTTTGCTGACTGTTGGACTGGCTATGCAACTGTGTGACCAGGTTTCTTCCCCTGCTTAAACTCTCCTGACAAACTTTTATTCATTGTCAGTGAGCTCTGCAGTCTCTCCCAAACACTCTGTGAAAACTCTCTGTCTTTGCCTACCCTTCAGCCCTTTTGCCCATTTATGTGAAAACGTTGGGTTCCTGTGGCATTGGATTTCTCCCTCCCTCATTAACATTAGTTACTATGGGAACTGCTAATGGGAGAAAAATCAGTGCTTTCCCCAAATACAATATGAAGTAATTAAAAATGTTATGTTCATTTTATGCACTGAATATTTAGGTTCACGAAGGATGGATATATGTGATATATATTGTTGTGTGAACAGCTTGTAAATGCTAAGTACATGGAGAGTTGGTTTTGCTTCAGTGTGTCTGACTGGCATCATAAAAAAACCCTGTTCTAGTACTTTTCTTTCCATACACTGTGTGCCATATAGGAGAGGTGTTTCTATATGAAATAACTTTAACTCAGATTCAAATACTTGTAAAATGCCTATGTGTCACTTAATTAGTGGTGACTGGCATTTTTAGGGTAACAAATCCCAAAACAATTCAGAGAGCTTTCGTCAACTGAACATCTTCAAACATTGTAGTATTTTAAGAAAATTTGTCCCATCATGAACAGAAAACAACCCACTCCTAGACATCCCCTTTCTTCTCCCAAGCATCTTCAGACCTTAACCAAGGAGTTGTTTTGATGTGAGGTAAGGCAAGAAATTCCCAGTGCAGCCTTAGAATGTGGTGTCAGCTGCTTTTATATGGAGGGCACTCGCTGGATGGCACCAGGCAGCCATTCAGAAATTTGAAAAGACATTTAAGTGGAAATTGCAAATGATTGAAAGAGATTTCAAGTGTGAAACTTCCACTTTTGATCAATGCTTAAATTTTTCTTCCTAGGTGGTGGCTTTACTACAAAGGGCCAATTAAATAGACAGAAAAAAACTACTGTGAGTTTTCAGAACAGCCCAGCACCACAGTTTTGGTATTTGTCTGGGACCGTCCTGGGGATTGTGGCTTCCAGGTAGCCACCAACAGGGTCACCCCATGTGATGTGCTGAAGAGGAGTGGATGAAGTTCTGCAGCTTTCCCTCTGCTTCCTGCAGACCTACACCACACTGCCATGAAGCAAGGTTGAGGACCACCCTCTGTCTTTGGTGCCAGATTTGTAGAGGTTCGGGCACTGATTTTGAATATGGTACAGGTTTAGTGCATGCAGAGGGAGTTGAGGCATGTTTTGAATTATTATGGTTCAACCTTCAGCTTGCCCTTGGGATGCCATAGATAGGTGCTTCTGATCTAAATTCAGCAAATGCTACTTGCATGGCTAAAAAAAAAATCCCCCTCTCCCAACATCTCCCAGAAAATACACGTACAGAGAGAAAGGAAGGTGAAGTAATTTGCAGAAAAAGCTTTTTTCCCCTCAGTACAAAATGTGTATCAAAAAAATGTGATTTGGAGCTCTGTTCTTTTCCAGTCAAGCAGAAAATGTATGTAAGCTTTACCTCCTGTTTCAGTTCTCTACAGAATTCTTCATGTTGACCTTTCCCAAGTTGGCATTTAGGTTTTAGAAGGGGTTTTATATGTCCTTCAGTCCCTCACCTTTATCCTGTCTCCTTCTGTCACTTGCATGACATGGAGATGCTTAAGCCAACATGGAGTAGTTGTTCCTCCTCAGATTAACAAAGGAGGAAAAATTGGAAGTTATGAAAAATGCTGTTACCTGGTTTGAAATTAGTGAAGACAAGGTTCTGCAGGCCAGGCTGTGCAGAACAATGACTACATTGAAGGCCAGGAGCAGGGCAAAGTTTCTAGGTGGAAAACTTTGTTCTCAGTCTGCCTGCTTTTTCAGGGGGCCTCACAGCTAAAGCTTCAGCATTACTGCTGTGGTGGTGTTCACTAATGCAGGATGAGGTGTCCTCCTCAGCTATACTGTGGGGTTCACCTAAGGCATCTCAGTGTTTTGCCGACTGCCAAGAGATTAGACCTTCAGCAAAAAAAGCCCATTCCATTCATGCAAAGTGAGTGCAGCTCAGGCCCTGTTTCTCATTTTTTCTACTTATAAGAAGAAAACTGACTTGTGATAACTAAATCACACTTGTATTATACATATGCAGTTCCCCTTCCCTTTTGGGGTCCATTAAGAAAAGTGTGACCAGCAGGTCAAGGGGGATTGTCTTCCCTCTCTACTCTGCCGTAGTGGGGCTGCATCTGGAGTATTGTGTCTGGTTTTGGGCTCTCCAGTTTAAGAGAGACGGAGAACTACTGGAGAGAGTCCAGCGGAGGGCTACAAAGATGAATAAGGGACTGGAGAATCTCTTTTGAGGAAAAGCTGAGACACCTGGGGCTGGTTAGCCTGGAGAAAGCTGAGAGGGGATCTTATAAATTATTATAGTTATCTAAAGGGTGAGTGTCAAGAGGATGGGGCCAGTCTCTTTTCAGTGGTGCCCAGTGATAGGACAAGGGGCAATGGTCTCAAGCTGGAACACAGGAAGTCCCACCTAAACATAAGGAAAAACATCTTTGCCGTGAGAGTGACACAGCACTGGAACAGGCTGCCCAGAGAGGTGCAGAGTCTCATTCTCTAGAGGCATTCCAAATCCACCTGGATATGTTCCTGTGTAACTTGCTCTAGGCAATCCTGCTTTGGCAGGGGGGGTTGGACTAGATAGGATCTCCAGAGATCCCTTCCAAGCCCTACCATTCAGTGATTCCCCCAATCCTTTGGTGAATGTATTCCAACTGCAGTTCAGCACAGGGAATTTTTACATCCAAAGAAAGTCATTCTAAAGCACTAAATTCTTGAAGTAATCTTTCATTTGCTCCTTTTACAGTAGGAGATGAAAAGATGCTCTCAGTGGGCGTTTTCCCAGTGTGGGTGGTGATGGAGCATGTTCTGAGGCAAGAACAGTTTTATGACTCCAGCTTTGCCCCAGTGTAGCTAGTTTGAAGGGCTCTTTCAAAAGAGCTATGGGAGATGTTTATGTGGTTTGTTGTGTGTGTTTGGTTTCTTTTTTAATTGCATCTAATACAGAGAAACTTCCCATTGCCTGCCTCTGTTATTGATATAAAGCTTCACTAAGGTTCTAAATGCACAGTCTTTCACTTCTTATATATTGAATACTTTGCTTCACTGAACTGCAGATAAGATGAATGGGGAACTGCTGGCTAAGAAAAGGCTCTCACAGTGTGTTTTAGACCTCTATGTCCCTGAGCACTTGATCTATTGATGGGCTTTGTAATACTGTTATCCTGCTGATCTAGTTGCAGGATTTTACCTCATGCTGCAGAGCGACTGCAGAAGAAAAAAGGGAGGAAGGAGTAGTGCTGACCCAGTTTTTCTCACATGTACGCACATGGTATGTCCTGGATGCCCTCCAAGTCATTTAGCTGGGTAGCGTTCTTCATTCTGGGTCTGGTCTCAGAGTTTCTTACTCCCACTGATGTCCATGAGGAGAAAGCAGCAGGACAGAGTGGATGGTATGTTCTGTTTTTGAAGCATATCCTGAAAAGTTTTATTTGGAAATGTCTACAGCTGTGGCTCTTGCACTACCTTGTGGCCACTGAGGCTGGGTTTTCAGCACTGCTTTAGGAGCATCCTTAGATATGTCTCTTGAGGCTTAATGGCCCTTGATGGGAGCTTTGTAGAGTGGGGGAGAGAATAAATTTTAAGAGTCGTCTTTGAAAAATGTGGTGGCTAACCCTCAAAATCCTAATGCTAGAACTGCATTTAGCTTCTTCCAAATGCTTTCTCAAATCATAAGCTTGGAGGGTAATCATTCACTTGGAGGAAAACCAGAGATATTTTTATCTGGAAGAGACCAGGTGGCAGGGAAGGGGTATCTAGCCTAGGACTACAAACATGTAGTCCTAATTCTTGGCTTCAGCCTCCCTGAAGGGAATAAAAGACAAAGTATTTGTCTTGTGCTTGTACCACTGCAGTAACACACTACCACTAGTAACTCCATTACCTCCTAGAGTTCTACCAGCCTAAATATTTCTTTAAAACAGGGTCAGAATCCAAGAAATGTACCACTTCTGATTAGATATACAATCATATGGATCATTTGCATTTCAGGCATTCTTATTGTACATTTTCATTATATATTATTCTTCATGAAATGACTGCTAGCATGACATGCAAAATCTGTACAAATAATGTATGTTTCGGTCACAAGAGAAATCTGTCCTCACTTCACAGGCAGGAGTTACACTGAGTCTGTCTGCACTGTGCAATGTGTGTAGAAAATTACCTATGACTGGCCCAAAGTAAGATCCTGTTCAGGTTCATAGCAATCTTGCCATTCATGACAGTGGGGACAAAGTTGCAGGGCTGAGGTGTAACTTTCAGAGTCTGTTAAAATTATTGTGGGTTGGTTGGTTGGTTTGTTTGTTTTGTAGTTGTTGTAGTTTCCTTTAGGTTTTTTGTCAGATATAAAATTGATACCTACCCCAATGCCTTCAACAAGTTTTCACAGCTGGTATGTGAGTACACATATATCAGTTCTTTCTGGTAGCTCTGTTTGGCAGCCAAAATAACACAGCTACAGACCCATTTGAATTTGAACACGCATCTTGACTTCTCTGAGATGCTGCTAAATAAGTCACGAACAATTGCAACAGTCAAACTGGTGTTTATCTGCCCTCTTGAAAACAAGACTTCCCAGCACTCTGGATTTTCTTTAGGGCTTTTTGGTGAAATGTTTTTGCAGGGGGCAGAAAATCTCTACACAGTATAATTCTAAGGTAGTTCTGTGAGAGAGAAGTGTCTTCACAAAACATTTCATAATAGGATTACTGCTTTGGTTGAAAAGCTGCTCATCATTGTTTTAGTTTTTTATTGCTACAGTAAATTAATGTTATCTGGGCTTAAGGTAGTTGGGCAACAACAGAGAACTATAAGGAGTCATTGGCCTATCTGACCTTCCCTTCAGCAGCAGTTGCCTGGAACATCCAGCTTTAGTGGGTCAGGACATTGCAGGAATGATATGAACTGCCTGACTGGTCTCTGCATTTTAGACAGAAACTCAAACAAGAGGGTGAGGATCACTAGGATAAGTCCCTGTTATTTGCATTACCTTTGCATGTAGTAACTTGCTTTGTTTCAGAGAATATAGATGTATTGGAGCACAAACCAGATATTTGTGAATATATTTCAGAGTTGTTGCTTGACAATATATATGTTCCTTTTTGATCTGGACAGCAGCCTTTGAGATTAAAAAGAGAGCTGAGTGAGTTGGTTGGTTGTTTTTTTTGTAAGGGGCATTTCGAAGATCCCTCCCATAGGTCTTCCTTAATCTCTAGAAATTTGATAGAAATTGATATCAAATTCTGTCTATCATTCTATCAAATGCGTATTCAGATACAGCAAGAAAGTGTCTCTTTTCTTTTGGCTATTTCATGTGGCTATCTATTTTCAAGCAACTTGAAATAGATGAATATTACTGAGCTTGCTTAAGGGCATTTTTCTCTTCTGTCAAATTTGGCCTGCAGATTTAAGAAACCCCTAGTACATACATATTCATACAATGATTGTGATTGCACTAGCTCTGTTTCCAAAAAAAATTGGGCTAAGGAGGTCAAGCTGGGTTTAGCCCCAAGGTCAAACATCACTGACTGGGAAATGAGTCTCTGTTCTTGGTTTAATTCTATATGAAAGGTATTTATTTGTAACTTATAACAATTCCTAGCTCTGCAGTGTTTCCCTACTTTAAGAATTTCTGCAATTAGAAGAAAATAAATAATGCAAAAATGTATTTGCAAATTAATGGGCTGACTTTATGGTGCTAAAAATGAGGCTGCATTATGAAGTATTCATGTATACCTGGATGAACTCTAACTTTTCTTAAAATGTTTGTGAGCTCCAGAAGAATCAGTTTCTTTCCTCACTAAAATAGACTTATTCAGTAGTCAAAAATAACAGCAGCAAAATAGCAGGAGAATAACAAAAACCCCAAAAAACAAAAACCGACAAAAAACCCACCCACCCAGATGAAATAGGTTGTATGAGTCACAGTCATTAAATATGTAGAAACACAATGATCTGTTTTAAATACAAACTACATTTGAAGGGAAAAATAGTCTAAATATTATACAAATCAGCATGAATATTACTCTTTGCAGAAAGGAAATGTTGTTGGTGTTATGAGTTATTTGTTCAGGAACTCACTTTAGGAGATATTTTTAAAGATTCAGTATATTTTATAAAAGGGCAGAAACCATATCCCTGACTTAAGCAACTAGGGACTTGCCATTGAGAAGTTTAAAGTAGGTTATTAAACTTGGTGAGCAGTCCCCATGCTGAAGAAACATTTGCCTGAAGAGGGCAGCCAGTATGAAGCATGACATTTTTCAGGAAATTAAGGATAGTTTGTGAATAACCAAGGGATAGAAAGAAATACCATATGCCCAGTAGCATGTAACTATGTTATAACAAAGAGCATGACCAGTTGAATGCAACAGCCAGGTTTGGGATTCAAGTGCCCTGTGAACATTGCTGCCTTTCATTGGAGCTTCCGCAGCCATGACAAGACCTGGCAGACCTGACATACTAAGTCCTGATTTCTACCCATAAAATTTGAAATGGGAAATATTTAGCACCACAGGTATGTGACACATTAATGTAGTTTAGTAACAGACCATCTCAATATTTATATGTACAGGAATGTACTGCTAATTAGGCACCAGCTTATACAGAGGTCCCTACCTGAGGTGCTGCCCTACTTAGTGATCTGTTGCAGGGTTCTGGACCTGAGTGACCTGGGCTTGTTCAAAGCAGCTTTCTGAGAAACTGACAACCCCACATTTTCTATGAGTTTTCTTTCCAGTAAGAAAGTGTCCCCATCTTGATGACATGTAATCTCTTCCTCTGGGGCAAAATGCTGCTGCAAAATGCGTCTGCTAGTGGTAATGAGCCGACCATTTTGACTGACAAGCACTTTGCACTGACTTGATGTTGGAATAAAGAGCACAGACAACTCTCAGGGTGCAAACTAAAAATGTGGTTCACTCAAGCCTCTTTCTTTACGCTCATAAAGGGAAAGGAAAAAGAAAGAGCGTGGAGTTCAATGCTGTTCTACTTTCAGGTTCTATTTTTTAAATACATCTTAGTAAAAGTTGCAACCGTTTCACCATTGACACAAGCACCCCAGGCTTCTGTCAGCGAAGTCCGAGTTTGCCAGGTGCTGGCCAGTGGATGCCAAATTGTTTATGGTCTAATGAAGCCAAGATACTATGAATGGACAGAGCAAACTACTGAAAAGAAAGGAGAGCCCTGAATGGAAAAAGTAGCCATGGGAACAGATGTATGCTTGCAAGCCAGAAGCAAATGTAAGTAAATGACTTTGAATTATTTGTAATACTTGCATAAAAATATTACCTCTCTAATGTGCTTTACTCACTTTCTCCCATGATGTCAGCATGTGGCACACTGGATGGACACTCAAGTGGAATTTTGTATATAAGGACTTAGAGGCAGTTAAATATTATAATTTGGTTACCTCTGGGAGACTCTTTTACATCTGTTTTCACAAATACTTATTGACAGAAGGGTATTTTCCAAGTGGAGAGAATTTGGTTGATGCCAAGTCCTTGCTCTGTCAACACTGTGCAGATTTGAACAGCAGCTGCTGGTTGTATTTGAGGCTGGAAGGAGGGGAGAGAAGTAATGTTAGCTCTGGACTGGGAACTCCTGAGAAAAGCAATGATTTCTAAATCACTCTTTTTCTAAACTGCAATGGCTCTGCATTAGAGACACTAACTCTTTCTGAAGCATCTCTGTGCCTTTTTTTCCCTTTTGTAATACTAACCCATTTCTGAGACCCTGGGCACGGCCTCCTCCTCGCTCTCCCCCCACCATGATGTTTGTTAGTGCTTTTGCAGCCTTTGGCAGCTTCCCAGCCAGAGTGGATTCCCTGCCAACAAACTCCCCTCATAGCTCATTTTATAAAGGGCTGATTGCTTTGATGGATGTTAAGCCTAAGGAGATCGAAGGAACAAGGGATTCCTATTTTGTTTTTAAAGAAAAAAAAGAGACCTCTCCCTTGCTTCTGAAAGACACATTGTAAATAGAATCAGTCCAAACCTTGCAAGTTTTTATCATGTGGGAGCCCATCGGGGTGAAAGCTGTTCCTGTGGTGCTGCTCTGTGTGTGATATTGGGATGGGAGGAGGAAGCATTAAGGCAGTAAAGGTTAGGAAATTAAAAGGAAAAAAATTAAAATCTTAGGCTGGGAGAGAAAAATGTAATGAGCAGTAGACAGAAGAGGAAAATAATTAGTCAAGGGTGAGGACAGGAACAAAGGGGAAAAGAAGTTGGAAAGAAGAGATGGAGTAAAAGAGAAACAAAAGGGAGGCTGAAGAGAAGTGCTGGAGAAAGGCAAGGCTGGGAGATATGTGGCCATGTGCATACACTTGATAGAGGAAGGGGGAAGAGCTGAAACAAGGCTGAAAAAAAAAAACATTAAAAAAGATGAAAAATCTTAAAATGAGGCAATAAAAGAGTTAATCCAACATGAAATTAAACATCAGCTGGGACAGGAAACAAAAAAAACTAGCAAAGGACTAAGTCCCTCCTTCCTACATCTGCCACACCTGAAAAATTTACTTACAGCATTAACTCGTGGACCCATCAGCACCCATCTTTCCCTGCCAAATTTTCCATCAATTCCTGTGAGATGGCTTGCTGCTCCTCATTATTAATAGGGCTGGCTGGTCAGCAACAATTAGATTCGAGGCAACTTTTGAAACTTGTTTTCATTCTGTATCCATTTGGAAGCAAAATGTGTTGACAGTGTTTGAAAATTCATAATTGTCCTAATTACACATGGTTTTATGCCAAAAAATGCAGCTTTTGTATTCAGGAGTGTATTTATCAAGTTAGTGATGAAGAAGACTCAAGTACCAATCCTTGCTCTCTAATACCATTTGGAGGTTTTTAAAATCTGAATTCATCAGAGCAGGGATGTGCTAAAACCCTGGAAGTGGGAAACTCTTTTCTTTACCCCCACTCTGATGAAACCAACAGTTTTCTGCACCTTGTTCAGTAAAACTGTATTTTTTTTTTACCCCCAAGAATCCTCTGACTACACCTGATGATGATTTGCATATGCCTCTCAAAAAATCTGTTATAGAGAACCTGTGATGTTTGCTGACCTGCCTTCTCATCAGTCCAGCTTGTACCTTAGGAATGGGGTTGGTATCTCTCTCTGATTTAATTTAAATTCATTTAATATTGATGTTTAGCTTTATGCAGATACCTGGTTGAGCCTTAAAGGCCGTGATTATATCCACCTTGTGGAGGTTTGCCTCAGTGCTTGTAATCACTGCAGACACAGAAAGAAATACATATTTTGACTCAGTTCAGTGTTTCCTTCATTTTATGTGTCCTTGCTGGAGTCTGATGTTGACAACTAGTTAAGCTTTGCTTACCTGAACAATTATGTTGTTTAACAGCTATTCACATCTGAAGAACTCCAGTGCAGTGTGACCATATCCTGTGGACAATATTTTACATCCTCTGCCTGTATAGGAAACATGCCATGTTCCCTCAGTGTACACATGATCTTTTAGCAGCATCAGTGTGTCACCCCATTTCCTTGTTCACTCCAAGAAAGCTACCCGTATGAGTATGATTACTCGGGAGCATGAAAACAGCACCTTAAGGATGAGACCTCTGCAGATGTCTGGGCAGGAGCAAACCTGTCCTGTATGCTTGTGTAAAGCTCTCTTGAGTCCCAGTCTAGACTAGTTTATTACATGCCCTGCATTCACACTGTGTACAGCATATTAATAGTTACTCTCTGATAAGTTTTCCTGTTTGTTTTGTTTTTCAGTGGATGAGGACTGCAGGACTGTCACTACTTCAGGGTAACTCCAAGTGTCTTGTAATAGTGTCTACACCTGTAGCTCTTGGTGGTATTCCCATCCTATTCACATTTACTGCAATAGCACAGATAAGAGTTCTCTAAAAATGTGTAAAGTCTATTTCACAGTAAATGTTCTCTCTTTCTTTGATAGTGCTTGTTGTGTTCTCTGCTCCACACCGAGTCTGTTGTGTTGCCTATCTGCCTGATGCAGGCTGTGCTGTATAGGTTGGTGCTGGCTCTGCTGCTTGTCTGCAGCCAGCAGGAACGGCTGTAGGCTCTGGTCCACTGGAGATGGCTGCAGCACCAGAAAGGAGCAATTTGAGGACAGGGGGATGTGGATGCACTCCAGGTGACCGAAGGCTAGCCTGGAAAAGGTGATTTCTACAAAAGAGAGAGAAACAACGGTTTTTACTCTCCCTTTCCAAAAGTGGGTTGAAGCAAGTTGTGCTTTAATGTATAGTGGTGTTCTGACTAATTATGCTGAATCTGGAAAGAGTTCCCTTTTTTTTTTTCTTGGTTACTGGTTGCACTGGCTGTTACAGTGATTATCTAATGTGTTTGTACCTCAGCCCAGTTTGACTCCTTTTACCTCCTACCCTCAGGGTTTTGTCTCTGCTTTGTCATTGATCTACCCAAGTCTGCAAATCAGTTTCTTTAGGATATACAGGGAACTTTTGAGGTTTAAGAGACAGTTATCTGCTTAGCTGTCATTGAGGTTTTGTGAGACAGAGACATTGAGCTGGGCTCTGGGCTTTTCAAATCAAGCCCCTGGTTTCTGATGAGGGTGGCAGGTGCTCACACTTTCACACTGAAGGGTAGGCATCCCAGCCTGTTGTCCAAGTTTCCCATGCATACAAATCCTTCCCACCACTGCCTGGGTGTGGTAAGAATTGTACCTTCTGGGATTATGCAGACTTCAATTTCAAAAGGGCTTGATGTGACCATCTTGTCTGACCTCCTATACTGCAGGCTTACTCCTATAGAGTAAGTCTGAAGGTCATGAAAATAAAATATATGAATTTAAAAGAAATGAAGAGTAAAAGTGAAATTCATTGCCTTTTGCCTGTGCCTATTCTGTGGATCTTTGCTTCCTCTATCAATCAAAAGGAGATTAAATTTCCTCACTTTCTTAATACTTGGCTAAACATTATACAGTCCATTGGCCTCCAGTTGAATGTATCCTCAATTACATGCAACTTCTGCTAAGAGAACTCAAGTTAAGCAGTAGTCATTGGGCTAAATCGGACATCTCAGTAAAGTGGCCTTCAAGCGAAATTAGGTGCAGCTTAACACTGGTCTTAAGGGTGTGTGGCTTGATTGCTTACAGCTTTTCATTCTTTCTGTGTCATTTTTCTAAATTAAAAATATCTTTTTTTTTCTGTAGGCCCTTTCAATTTATAATGAAGGATCTCAAATATTTCTTGAAGCCTCTTTGAGGGAATTCTATTTTTACTGCACTTTTTAAAAGGGAAATAAATGGGGAAAGAGGAAGAATTATTTTATTTCCTCTTGCTCACCAAAATCTGACCTTGTCTGAGCTCAAGAGTTAGAGTATATGCAAGTATCAGGGAAGCAATAAGTGTTCAAGTTTGTGGAATAGTAGCCTTAAAAAATCCAGAATGCAACATATTGGATGATTAGCTGAATGAAATCTACAGATCTAGAGGGTAGGAACATTAATCAACCTTCCTGAAAGAAATTAAGTTTGCACAGCTATGCTGTCTTTCTAGGTTGGCTGTCCCTCCTCCCCAGACATAATTTTTGAGACCACTGGTCATTTGAGTAAATCTCATGGAGACATGGCGTTTTCAAAGATAGTGAGTTCCGAGTTTTGTCAAGGTGGTCTGTTGGAGGGGAGAAATAAAGAGGCTCTGCAGAAGCACAGAGGCTTCCCTTTGCATCACGTGGGGTCCAAAACCTTCACAGCAAGTGTTGCCTTTGGTTCATCTGCCGGTGGGGGCTGTGGAGACTGCCAGGAGGGTGTGGAGAAGCTCTAAGGAGTGGCTGAGATGGGGGGACCACAGGCTGGAGATGGTGCGCTCTGACCAGGAGGTTGGTAGGACTATAGGACATCAACCAGCAGGAAAACAGTTTCGTTAATCTTGTTGGGAATGGGCCAACTTGTCAAAGTTGCGTCAAGGAAAGGAGACGTGGATGAATCTCTGTGCATTTATGTGAACAATGTTAATATGTGCTTCAAAACTCAGGAATGCAAAATAATACCTCAGTCCCCCTCTGCCTCACTCTCTGGTTCTTCTAATAAAGCAAGTGAGAAAGAAAAAGGGCTGTTAGAGCAGAACAGGTAGGGCTGGGAAGGCATGACTGGGGCTGTGCAGGGGGCACCACAGGATTGCCTTGCCACTATGCCTTTCCTGCATCTCAGTATGACGTTCCTCAGACACTGTGCTGATCTGTGTTGGCCTCATGGTTTCTGCCAGGGTTGTCATCTGGTTACAGGGGCCACCTGGTCCCACAGTGATGATCTATAACTGCTTCAGGTTCCCCCCCCTCCTTTTTTTTTTTTTTTCTTCAGGATAAGAAGTTGGAATGCTGCTGCTCAGCAGGAATAAGATGTCTTCCAATTACAGCTGCTCATTCAGAAGCTCTGCCCAGTGCTGTTTTGTTTGTTACCTTGCCTCTGAAGATTGTGAAAAGGAAATAAAAAATATCAAGAGAGCTCTGCTTTAAGGAGTAACCTCTACGGTATCTCTCCTTGCACATCAGAAATTGGCAAATAGAAAACAGCCTTCTTTTACCTTTTCTTTTTTTTCTTGCTGCAGTATGGTTTCTACCCTGCCTGGCATACTGATTTGCTGGAGAATCCAGGCAGCAACTCAGTGGAAGAAATCCTTAAGATTAAGTACAAGCGGCCCTTGCTCAGCACTATATCATGATTAAACTTCTACTACCACTTTATTTTTTCCTTTCTGGATCTCAAAACACTTCTTTTGTAGAATAGCATCACATTTCAACAGTGTTTTCTTCCCTTAGCCAAGGAAAATGACTAAAACAGAGCTCACAAATCATCTCTTGAATGTCTTAGAGATATGCCTTGTCCACTGTGTGCCACACAGTTCTTTCTCAGAGTATTTTTACATCCTTGAGACAGCACGTCTCAGTGCCAGGATTTTCCAGTTTTAAGGTCTTTTTTTGTTTGAACTGTGCATAGAACTTTATTACTGCTGCCAAGCCTTAAAATCATCAGGAGAGTAGTGAAGAAATTGTGAGTGAAGTTAAGACTGTGTTCATGCTCTTATTTCTGAACCTTGGAGGTGCAGCCAAGCTTGCCTCTGCTATGAAGAGAGCTATGAACCTTTTTAAAAATGTACAATTTGGACAGAATTAGAAAATGTTTGGGGAAGGAGCCAAGCAAAACAGCAAATTTAAGACAGAGCCCCAGAGGTGAATTAATCCAAAAAGATATTGAATGTTTACTGCAGACAGATTTTAGTGCTTTTAGAAGTTTGTGTGATGTGGAGCCTGATGCAAGATTCACTTAGCCCAGAGTGCTGTTTTTCCCAGTATCCATATGTGAAGACCTACAGGAGAGTCTAAGCAAGGCAAATGCGTGATACTTGGTCTCCCAGCCTTCACCTTTAACAGTTCCCCTCTGTGAGAATATGTCCAACCTTCTCTTGAAGCCACAGAAACTATGATCCGCAGTGTCCTTTGTTGAGGCATTCCTGCTGCCCTTTTTTTAGTTGTTTTGAATTTGACTCCTACAAGCTTCAGTTGATACCCCCCCTTGTGCTGGTACTGTTAGAGAAGCAGACAACCAGCAGACAACTCACCCTTCCTACACCCAGTCATAGTTTTGCAAACTTTTTTTGTATGCCCAGACGTCACCTCTTTCACAGACTGCTGTGTCCTAGCTCACTGAGTTGTTCCTTTCACAGAAGTTTTCTCTACCTTTTCTCTTCTGCCTTTGTCTGAACATTTGCCTCTTCTTCTATAAGTCTTTTGAGGGATTTTCTTGCTCAGATACACAGAAATCCTTTGAATTCTTCACAGCTGATGCTAGTCTTTACTACCATTAACTTTATATTCCAGGCAAGATTTCTCACTTCACCCTTTTCAGTAAATACACTGAACAGTACAGATCCCTACACAGAGCCCTCTTGAACTGTTTCTTACTCTTCACTGAGAAAATGCTGCCACTGTTTTTCCCAGACAGGACCTTCCATGGATGCTTGGTTTCTTCTAACCATTTGGCAAGACATTTTTGAAAAACCAAGGCAGTCTCTGTCAACCAGATGACCCTTATCCAGAGGTTTGTTGATCCCTTTGCAGATCTCCAGGAAGAGCAAGACAGACCTTACTAACTCTTCCTGATGTGATCATCCCAAGTAGATTGGACTTCTCTAGATGCTCACTAATTTTAGTTTTTATTAAAATTTCTCCTAATTGTCCTGGTTCAAAGGTCAGCCTACCATTCCCATATCTCTTCTGTTGCTTTTCTAAAAACTGGTGTCACTTGTACCTGTAGCCACGATTGAATGTTGCAATGCATCCTGAACCTGAAGAGGTGGCTCCGGGAGCTCAGCACCTTGCCCCTTTCTGGTCAGTCTACAGGAACACATCACACAGTTCTCAAGTGAAAAACTGTGTGCTCAGAGGGAAGGGCTTCATAGGCACAATGTACAACATCTTTCATCTTAAAGCATAGCCAGGGAACATTGTCTGGGTGTTCACACAGGAAGGGGGTTCAGTCCCTGTTGTGCTACAGCTCAGGGTCTCTGCCTCTTTCCCTGGAATGCGCTGTGGGCATAGTCATATTTTCCTAGCTCACAGGATTAGGATTAGATAGAATGCAACCTTATTTACTACTGGAATCGGTGCCAAAGTAGAGCCATAAAGAGGCAGGAGAGTGTATGTACAGCACCAGTGAAGCATCACTAACCTTGTGTAACTGAGCAAGGGCTAAAGCACAAGGAACACACTGCACAGAGGGGATGTTGGAAACCCTTGGCTGAGCACAAGAGCAGCAGCCTCTCCTCATATAAAAGGTGCTGGTTTCCCTTGTAAAAATGTTGTCTTTGTCAGTACTTTTAAACAGTGCAATTTTTATTGGACTTGACCCCTTGTATGTGAAATTTGGGGTCCTGCCCAGGGCCATAAATCCATACCTTCAGACATGTTGGTGATCAGAAGCAAGTTCTTCATGGTCTGGAGGTGAAACTGGAAGGGCAGAAAGGGCCAGGCCTTGTGAAATGCAGACCAGCAGCTCTGGACTGTCAGAAATGAATGTTGGCCTTGAGTCTGTAAAATGTAGTTAAAATTGACTGGAGTGCTGTTATTCCTTATTTTGTACTACACCTCTAATTTAAACTTCCACATGGAATTTACTTTCAGTGGGCAGTGATTTGCAGAAAAATATAATTGTTTTACTCAGTATTATAATAGATATCATGGACTGTCTGAGGCATGCTCTACTTTGTGGATTGTGCTTTAGTCCAGCCACACCTAACAGAGGCATTTGCATGAATAATTAACTGCCATTTCCTGCAAATCGAATTACTTCGAATTAGAATTTTAAATGACTTTACAATTACTGAACCATACTTGTTAGGGAGACAGAGCAGCAATGTTTTACTGTGCCGCATTTAGAAAGGGGCAGAGGCTTTTAACTCTTTCAAGAAGGCAATTATTTCTGAAGTGTATATTCTGAGAAGCACCCTGTGTGCAGGGATCCTAAACTTATTTTGAGCTGCTAACTCCCACTGGAGCTGGTGATGCTGCTTTCACAACATAAATTAATTTGCTTCTTAAACTTTTTTGAGTAGAAGAACATAAAATCTTTGTAAAATGTCCTGTCTTGGTGTCACGTTTCAATGACAGATGTATGGTCTTCTGTACAGAGGGTGGGTTTTTTTGTTTAGTTTTAAACTATCCAGTGAGCTTGTTCAGGGCTTTTCGTGTTAGGCTGTATAACTCTATGGGCAACTGTGCGTAAAATTGTAAATGAATATGTCTTTATTATCACTTAGAGAATCCATTTAAATTGCCAATGAGAATGTTCCACTTATATTAGAGAATTGTATTTCCTAAAAATATTCTCTGAAAATTTACAGGCCTTGAATTTCCTCATGTCTTGTGTTAGTGATGATCAGAGAGATTTTCTGCCTTTCTGTCTACCTGAAACACAGCCAAATAATAAGAGATTATTCATAAGTGATGAAGCTAGGGCATCCTATTTTAAAGTTATGCTCTGAGGACTTTGGTATTCCACATCAATGCATTGGATAAAATAAATGTATTCATGTTTCTTAGTTCCTGCAAACCAGATCTTGCATGTAGCTTAAATGACTTCCTGGCTACCTAACATGATTTCACACTCAAAGCCTTCTTCTGAATGTCTGCTTGAAGAACACTGTGCCCTGTTAACGCTTAATAGGAGTCAATGAATCCTGATTGATTCAGTGACCAAGGAATGTTTGATGCTCAAGATCATAAAATATGATGAGAACAGACATTAATTTTACTACCTGATGCCTAGAAAAGAAATGGATTTAGTTAAAAGGAATAATAAAGAATCCACTTGGAATAATAAAGGATCCAAAACCACAATGGCGTTAAGTAGCTAACTTGAATGGACAAAAGCAATTAAATGTAAGGTTAAAGTTCTTACTACCTTTAATCTTGTTGTGGCTGAAAGAAGTGCAATGCACTAAGTAGCAATACTGTGGAAACGATGAAACTGATACAATTGTAAACCAGGGGCTGGAAGAAAGGAGAGCATGACATGTTTCTTGTCAGATTTATTAGCAGAATGTTAGAATAATCCCTCCTGAAACCAACAGAGGTCACCAAATTAACAATGACAAGAGAATTTGCCTTAAGTTTGCTGCACCTCACCCTGAATGTCACTGTTAATTTATCCTACTGAATTATGGGATGGGTTTAATGGGGAACTGATGACAGAAGAGATATTTAGTTAGTGCTGTCTTCCTTCTTTTGCTTAGAGGAGCTTTTCTGCCAGGTGGTGCAGTTCTGAGGAACCTGCAGTGCTTCCTGGAGGGTGTTTGTAGTATGGGGGTTGACTGCTGAAGGTAAGCTCCTTTGCCAGCACTCAGACAGCTCAGGTTAGTATTGCACTGACTCTTAAGCCCTAATTGGAAGGGAGAGCAATATATATGTTGTTAAAGAGTATTTGGATGTGTGATGGATGCTGAGAAGGAAAAGGTGTTATGGAGTTGGACAACAGAATAAGAGGAGAGGGTAGAGCTGGGGGATTGAAGCAAGAGGAAGATGGAGAAGCAGGATAACAGAGGGATGTAACAGATGATCAGTCAGAGAGTATATGAGTGGAACTGCTTGCTGCCAAGCAGGTCCCAGAATATGACAATGAGGAATTGAAACTTGTCTCTGGAAGGCCTGAACTTACTGCCTTTCCCTGGGCTACATACTGCTATTGTCAGCTCGTGTCAGCATGTTGTCAACATATCCTCAGGAGGTTTTGATACAAGTGTGACAAACAATATGGAAAATTAAACTTTTCTTATGCCACCTAGTAGTATAAGAAACTCATCAATGAAAGGGTCATGGTAATTCAAGTCTTTGCCTTCTGAAGGAAAGACTGACATAGGTTGCAGTTATCTGTCAGAACCACTGCCATGAAAGGAACTGGTTTTGAAGGAGATGGGGATTAGCATAATCTGAAGTATTTTGTGCCACCATTGCCAGGATGCTGGAACAGCTGGACCATTGCTTGGTTTGGTGAGTCTGGTGTCTTTTCAGAGGTGTATCACACAGTTTTGCTGGACAATTAGCTCCATGGACTTCTCTAACAGGAAAAATTCTTGAGCAGAAACCAGACAGGACAGTGCTGTACAGAACATTTAGACTGTTAAATGGTTAACAACAGAGCTCCTGCTGTGATTTAGTCATGCCAGTAGCATAATGCCAGCTTCTGTCCTCATCTGACACTTCTGTGCTGCTTGGAAGGAACCGCTGGGGAAATAGCTTTCACAGACTGTTAGTTGTACAGCCTTATATAATAAGTCATCAGCTGAGGAAGGGGAAATAACCAAGTGCTGGTCACGTATCAGCTCTGTTTTTTGCTGTCAGCACAACTTCAAAGGCAGCTGACACTGGGTGTGAGGTAAAGCTACTCAGGGGTCGCCTCAATTAACAACGGGCCTAGGATAAGGCTCCTGCCTGGTTTCATAGATAAAGCTCTGCTACTTTTTCATTTACTGAGAAGAACCTGATTAAATGAGCAATTGCATTCTTAAGGTACAAAAATCCACTGGCAAGTGGCTAAATCAGGATTTTCTCTGTGTGTTCTGTACCTGGTGGCAAAGCATGTTACATGATGACAGACTACCTACCTCATGGTTGGCAGGGGCAGGGAGAATCTGTAGCACAGAGAAAGCAGTATGTTGGTCCTAATTGGTTTTTAATTTTGGAGTGAAATCATGCTGAAAAGCGAACAGTTGCAGCCAATATTGAAAAATGAGCTTACTTATCTTTTTGGATGCAGAAGATGCTCCAGCATTGATTAACTGTAATGGACTGCAGTGCACTGATTGCAAGGTAAGATACAATTGATTGCTGGTGGGAAGAGACCTGGTCTTGGGGCAGCACCCTGGTGATCTTTAAAAGAGCATCAGCCATCCATACAGAGTTGTCCCAAACTGAACTTAACATGCAGTAAACAGGGATGTTATAATTGCTGAAAGATAATCTGGGAGCATCAGGGAGGGCAGCAGCCTGTGCTGTCATTACATTGGTGACATGGCAATGTGAGGGTAAGGATGCTGGCAGAATGCCTGGATCACTGAGCTTACCCAGTCATGGTATGCATCGTATTTTTTTTAGAACTACCTATTCATAAATTTTTATGTAAAATAACTTCTGGGGAGTCTGAGCCTCCTCTTCCTTGTACTAATAATATATCTGTAGTGGATGTAATGTATCTGTGGAGGAGAAAGGTGGTGGCTATATCTGTGGTGTGGTTACATGTCCTCCAGGTCTTTCATATAACATTGATCATTACTTCCCTTTGTGATCTCCTCTACTGTCAAGAACCATGTTCCTATTTTAGAATGAATAAGAGATTTTTTTCTTTGTAGTTAGAAAGCAGGTCTTTTTAAATGGCTGTCATGGCCCGAGCTTTTATATTGTTTTAATAGGACAGCAAAGGAAAGAGTTTCACAGTGGGATGCAGAGTGGATTTTGCCTGTGTAATTAGTCTGGGCTTTTCAAAGAATTTAAATCCCAAAGATCTCAAGGAAAAGTTCAGCCAAGCTCATTTCCAAGGTCTGTGGGCTTAAATCAGATCTAAGATACTGGAGAAACCACATGTAAAGTCCACTGACTAGAGAAGTAGCAAACATCAAACAGTTTAATTGTGCCACATGGTTGTATTTTTCAAAAAGTCCACTAATATCCAGTTTCATTTCAGAGAGTGACTGTCTATAGCATGTGTTAACTCAGTAACGTGAATTTTTTTGAACAGTCCTAGGATATTGAACTCGTGAATTTTTTTGAACAGTCCTAGGATATTGAACTAAGTGTCATTATGAAAAATGCTGCCTTTTTGTAGACGAGCCAGGGAAAGCTGCAGCCTCTTTCTTTAGGAGGGAAGATGGTAAATGTTAATCACCTCTTGGAAACCCAGGTGGTGGAGTGCAACCTGAGAGGAGAGATTTGCTGATTAGCTGATGTGACAGGTTATGAAATAAAGATTTACACAGGAGGTAGAACAGCAGCACTGGGCAAGAAATCAGCATCTTCTGGTCTTAGATCAGAGATACAGAGGAAAAAAAAGTGTTTCTGGCCTTCAGGGAAAGGGTGAACATATCTTCATCAGGTTTTTTGTGGTTGTCCTTTAAATTCTCTGTGTGCTTGGGATTGCTCTTTAAAAGGATGATTTGAGATGGGAAAGAGGTCTGTAACCCTGGGTCCCTTGGCATGTGGTTTTCCAGCCTCAGGAGCCCTGTGGAGCATTCCAACCTGACCACCCAGCTATCCCACCCTCCCCAGATCTGAAGATATTTCACATTATCACATTATTCTAAAAATGTATCCCAACAGTGTCTGATGCCTCTGTGATTTACCTGAGAACTGGGTCAGCATATTTGCTGTTCTGGACTCTGCATATTCATGGGTATATCCACCTTCACTCCAAGCTTCCCTTTGCAAGCAACTAATATTGGAGAAAGAGAGAGGGAAATACTGGAATGCTATCATCCTTGATGCATCTGAAACTCAGTGACAGTTAATTCTTGGCCACTGATGCTACTGATCTGAAGAGAGGCATTTCCAGGAGGCTGTAAAGACCCCTTAGGGAGAGCAAGGAAGGGAAAATAGTTGCTGTTAGCCTGGGTGAGGAGCCTGTGTCCACTGTTCAAGAAAACACCATAGACAGCAAGGTAGTCTTCATGAAGGAGAGAAGTTGGAGAGGTATTGGATCTAGAGATGGGCAGATCCCATGGAAGAGAGGAGCCTGTGGATATGCCCTCAGCCATAAGGACAGAGCTTCAGCCTTGTGATGGATTTCCTCAGGAGGCTGGAAGATAAAACTCATTCAAAGCATGTGAAAAAGGGAAAACAAACAAAGCAAAAGAATGCAAAAAAAAACCCCAAACCCTTTGAACACTGCTGTTTATGGTTATTTAGGAATTCAAGGCTTCTGTCACATTCATAGCTAGAAACTGTTTTCCTAGGTTAAGTTTTTAGAGCTCAGATGTAATCAGCTAAGAAACTCTTCAAATAAACTAGCCTTGTTTTGATTTGGTGCAAGTAAGAAATGAAGTAATAGGAATAGCTACTCCAGGAATAGCTGAGGCTTTGAAATGCTGATTTTAAAAGCTGCATGCTGCCATTCAGCTGTCCTGTCATACCAGTATGGAACGAAAAACAATTTCCCTCTGTAAGCACACAAAAAGCATATGTTAGATATTGGAAATAAAAATCTACCTCTGAAAAGTAGGGGGTTTTAATGTTTTCCTTTATTTTTTAGCTTTTATTTTATTTTAATTTCAACCCCCTCTGTATTACTTCTTTCTTTCAAAAAGACAATAGCAATGTTTCTTACATCAGCTACAAAGGATATCCAGTTATCATTTCTCTACTGATTTCTCTACTGCTGTTAGATGGCTTCACATCATGATTTGAAAAGTCTGATTGTATGTGGTACTGCTATAAATTCACAGTAAACACTCATTCTCTTGCACCATGAGCTGATGGGGAAGAGAGATCTGGGATGATGCTTGTGCTGAAATCGGAATTACTCTGCCCAGGAAGAGCACATATAGGCTCTGTGTAGCTGGGGATGAAGGCTGGAGAGCTGCAGCTGCTGGGGTGCTGGTATGTGGAGCTGCTTGAGACTTGCCTACAGTCTCGGGTAGGCCAGTAACTCTTGCCTTTGACATCACGATAGCCAAGTGGCTCTGATAACAGAGCTGGTTGAGGTCCAGCTTTACATATGCTTCAGACCTGCACTTTGGGCAGTATGGGCATACAGTGTCCACCTTTCATTTGGTTTTTCATGTAAGTTCAGTGATGTTTTCAGGATCCCTGTTTTGAGAGCTGAAACTCACCCATGCAGTTTTACCTCAGCGAGTAACACTGTTAATATCTAACAGACTTGTGCCATGGGTAAACTAACTCTTACAAGTTCCTGGTAGTAACATTGGTACAGAAGTAACAAATTGCTCCTTCTGGTATGAATCAGAGGGTAAATCTCTCTTTGGGTTAAAATTTATTTTTTGAAATTAGAAATATTTTTAGGACTGCTATTGTCCCACTGAGCATGAGTAATGGTTTATCTGGTACCACAAATCCTAATAAATGGATTATTCTATTTAGAAAGATATTAATGAATCTTGTTGTCTATTGATAGTCTATTGATAATGTCATGTCTATTGATTCCTTCTGCCCTGCAACATATAAATACAGGGTGCTTACAACTGAAGGGTGGTATACTGAGGACAAATGGAAAGAATTACTCTATTACATTGTGTATTGTCTCATGCTTTTTTTTTTGCTATGGGATGTAATTGTATTATCTACTGTACTGTTAGATTTCAAAAGGCTAGTTCATAAGCAGTAATAACATTTGTGGCAATCTGAGCTAAGTTAATGAAAAAGGTAATCAAATCTAATGCTACAGAGCAAGATATCTGATATCTTCGGGGGGGTGGCTGTATGGGTGGAGTGCAGAAGAGGCAAGAGACAGCAGAAAAGTGAGGGTCACCTTGCTCAGAAGCACTATGTGCTGGTCACTGACACAGGCAGGAGGGTATGTGCTAAATGTATCACAGAAATTAAGACACTTATCAAGCTAATGATGTTTTTACAAATGCCAGTACCTGATGATGTGTAAGTTTCAGCTGATTCCAGATGTTTGTCTCTGTGTTGATCGAGAAATTGGATTAAATATTTGTGTGATTTTTGCCTTGTCCATAGCAGATATATTAGTTGAGCGCTAATCATCTGTTACTGGTTTTTAGTAAACACCAACTCCAATCTGAAACTCACTTCTGTTGACTTTTTCCTTCTTCTAATTATAAACACAGCAAGTTTTCTGTGTGAACACTTTCACCACCATCTATGGGTATATAATTTGATGGTCCCAACAGTGGCTTATGCACTGACTAGTAGCAGAAACAGTTCATGTGTTCCTTGTAGGTGTGTTACTGATAGTGTTCAGCAAGATACACGTGCAGTGGTAACTGTAGTCAGCACCCAAAAATGTGTTTTCTCTCACAGACTTGTGGTATATTCAGAGCAATTACCTCCTTCATCCTACTGTGCTCTTTTGTACATTCCCTGTTATCATTCTTCTTTTTACTACTACTGCTCTCCTTTACACAGATCTGATTTTGACTAAAGTAAGAGTTCTCATACCAGGTCCTAGCCATCTGAGGCGATCTGTCACTATGCCTTGTGTTTGCACATCACAAGGGTAGATGACTAGGAAAAAAGAGAAGGATAAGGATTGCATGAAATGTTCCCTCCTTCCATATATCTTCCCAAGTCTCAGAGACTTCCTAAATTAAGTATGGTAGCTACCATACTGTTCATTTTGTACTTGATGTATTGAATCCCTTTTTTTTAATGTCTAGATATTACTCATTTCCTATACCTTCCAATAAGTAGTCTTAAGAGTTCTCCAATAAAGTTCTTATAAAAAAACATAGGTAGGAAAGACTGGGGCTGGGTGCGATGGCTTTGGTTCACCCTGGCCATTCATAGTCCCTTTCCTTTCTGCCTCTGTGTGTTTATGTAGCTCATATTCATCCTATACAAGTGATACGTTCATTGATAATTTGTTCATTTGGAGTCTCTCCTATCATTTACATCTTATGTGTAACTCTTCTGTTAGACCTCATATGCACTTATCAAGCAAGAACTCATCAAGAGCCTAGCTATGAGACAATCATAGTAATGCCATGACTCAAGTGGCATGAGAGGGGTATGCTGATATCATGGGGATGATGGGAAGAACAAGTGGGGAATATCCAAAGCAGAGATGAACCTGCATAACTTAGAGGTCACAGCTGGGTGTTGAGAGGTGGCTTTGCTTTCACACAGTACATCTACAGAGACATGGTAAAACAGGAGAGGCACTAAGTTAGTCCCATGACCCTCAGCAGCAGAGTCACATGAGCTTAGAGCAGAGCTGACACACTGCATGGTACCATCTAGACATGTCCTTGTAGCCCATGAACGACATTTGGTTGCTACATATTTTTCCTTTGAGAAAAATAAAGGGCTATATTTGATGCTTGAGTACATGTTGTTGTTCTGAAGAAGAAAAAAACCCCACAAAACAACTATGCACATATTTTAGTGTGGAATATTAAAGAAAGAACTTTTGGTCTCAAAGCTTTTACTATGATGGTCTGTATCTTTAAAGAGTGATTACATTAATTTCATGCAGTAATACTTGAGTACTTTGGTGTTCTTAATAGCTGTATTTCTATAAAAATTTTCTATCTCCTTTCCACATCTGTCAGAAAAGCTTCATTAATTCCTAGGAATGGGGTTATTTGTAATGTTTCTTCTGACTTTTTTGAAACTCCTGTTTACAGTAGAACAGGGGAAGTAATAGCAATAAATTTGCTTGAACTTTTCAAGATAATAATAATGATTACATTTCTCTAAAGCTTAGATTGAAAAAATGCAACAAAAAAACTCATCACCTCTAAGGAAGTTCGAAGTTATTCCAGAAGGGTGAGAGATGACAAAGTTCCCAGCATTGCAAATAGAGGTAGTTATTTTAAACAATAACATTCAAACTTCTGTACTGCTTCTCTCACTCTTTCAGCAAAGACTTGTCTCTCTGAAGGATGGACTCTTAGTTACGAAGCATCCAGATCCTAATTTATGTGTATGTGAAGTTTCAAGGTTAACAAGAATGTATTCTCTGTGGGAGAAACAGTCAGAGCTATTCAGACTGCATTCATTTTTCCTTCCTTGCCATAGAGCAGGTTGTTGAAAATGTGTCTGATGAAACTGCAGATTTCTATTCTACTCACATGAACAAATTTAATGTTTTTAATTGGGATTAGGTTAAGTATCTCTCCCTGTGACTGAACAGCCATCAGGCAGGACAAATCTGCTCTAAATTGAGGAGAGAGAGGATAAATTGAACTCTCCCATATAATAATTGTTGTTCTTTCTATTCCTGCACAGTGTATGGGTCTGGGCACTGTTTTTTTACAAGCAGCCTGAGACCAATGACCCAAGCAGGTGTCCTAGGTCACAACTTGACTGAATAGTAAGGAAGAGAGGATTCATGGCTTGGGTTTTCAAGCAGATTGCCCTCCTAGTCAGAGGTGGGTGCCTGTGTATTGCCAATTATAGTGATAAGATTAGAAACTGAAGAACAACTTCTGCATGTTGTCCTGGCTTGGGTGAGAACAGAGATGGTTCTGTTCAGTGTTTTCACTTTTCAGCTCAGTTCTTCTAACTAACTGCACTGTCTGAAGTTAGCAGCCTGTTTTCACAGGCAGTGTCTGCTGCT
>JANIJG010023860.1:72835-84981 GCA_024611175.1 Megaceryle torquata | reverse complement strand
GTGTCTGCTGCTGGCAGTGATAACACCCCATGGTTAGAGTTACTACCAAGGGTCAGTGTGCAGACCAAGGCCACTGCTGGATCTTGTGTATCACATTGGGGGGTGCAGGAAAGTGAAAGGCCTCACCTGCAGGGAGGAGCAGACAGAGCAGGTGACCCCAAACTGACCAACGAGGGATTCCATCCCATATACGTCATATTCAGTCTAAAGCTGAGAGATCTGGAGGGTCTATAGGTTTTATTTACTTGCTTGCTTGCTCGCTAGCCCTCTGGGGCTCCCAGGCTCTTCTCCCCTCTTGGACTGCTTTGCCAGCTTTGCTTGGCTTGGCTCAGGTCCTCTTTTGGTTCCTTAGAGTATCCAAGGAGGACTCTGTCCATTCTGCCTTCAATCCCAGTCAGTGCAGTCCTGAATCCAGTACCAGAATCCAGCTCCTGAACACAGTTCCTGTCTGCTTCTGGGCCCAGTCTGGGACTCCCCCAGTGCCTGTTCCACAGCATCACTGGTGATGGTGATGTAATTACCATCAGGGGGGTTGGGTTCGATACTGGTTTTGTATAGATTTGTACATATTCTATTATTATTCTCATTAAAGCTATTCTAGTTTCCTTTTCTAATCACTAAGTCTCTCTCCCTTATTCTCTTTCTCTTCACCTTTGGGAAGGGAGGGGGGTTAACAGAGAGCATCTGTTTGTTATTTGTCTAAGGGGCCACTCTGACCCTAAACCGTGATGCATGTCCTCTTTATCTCATCTCTAATGGACTTACGCAGGCATTTGGCTGGTTCTGGGGCTACCCTTCTTACACAAATCCCATGTATTGTCTGGAAGGACCAGGACCTATGGGGACCTGGGGACTGTGTGTTGGAGTATAATGCACTACAACAGCAGTGAAATGCTTGTTCTGTATCTGAGGTGGGCAGCTGAGAAAGCCCAACCTGGGTACAAGTTTTAAGGCAGTTTCATTTTGCCTCTAAACATATCTAGACAATGTGTGCACAGCTGAACAATCTGCTTGGCATTACCTCTTTTGATACAAGGAACTTGTATTAAAAGAGGATACATGCCAGACTGTCTGCCAGACTATCATTGTGCATGGCCAACAATTATGGCCACACATTCATCTTCCAGTGCAGCAACCTGGTCATAAATTTGTGCTCCCCGACACAAAGACCCTTCCTCAAGGCATCCAGCAGTATCTGCTGAATCATGGGAAGGTAGGGCATCTTTGGAGTGGCAGTGTCAAATAAGACCAGTAAGTGCTGCAAAATCAGTAGGGTTGAGAGATGTGAGTGGCTAAGTTATGGACTGAGAAGCTGTCAGGATGAAACCTGTGCATATTCCAGCTTCTTCTCTCTCTGCTGTGTGCCCTGGTTTCCACATTAAGGAAACACTGGGTGCCCCAGGAAGGACCTGCAATGCTTCCCTAGCAGGTGCCAGTCACAGTACTTGATATGTCAGGGCCCTGGGAGGCACTGTCTTCTGCAGTGGTTACAGCCATGACTGCTCCTACTTATCTTGGGTTGCTTTATTCAAAATGCAGATTATTTTGCCATGGATGCAAAGACTTCAGAGCTACCCCTGTGCAGCATGAGATAAGGCTTGGCAGGCCTGATGCTTAGCCAACACTAGAAAGGGCTAGATGGGTGCTGGTGACTGCATGCAGTCAGGATCCCTGTACTCTGCTCTCCAGCACACCCCTCAGCACCCACCGCTGTTTGGCATTTCATTACCCAGTATCTTCCAGCGGTCACAGATAAAGACAAAATTCAGTGCTGCTGTGCAGATTCAATTCCCAAGCAGCTGGCTGAGGAAAAAATGGCTTAAGAACTTGGACATTGACCCTTCTTGGGTTAGACCAGGATCCTATTACTTTTTAATCTTTTTTTCATAAGATAGCTAAATCACAGTTTTAAAATTCACTTGAGCAAGATATTCAGCCATCAAATATTTCTTACTTTAATTCCTCAAATTCTTCTTCTTTCTTCCCCCACAACATCCAGGATAAATACAGAGTTCTCTGAAACATCTTATTCATGCTTCATATGGAGGTAATGCTGCCACTTTACTTAACTGTTTTAATGACTCATTTACATAGCCGAGGGTGGTGCTGCAAGCTGATGTTCAACTGGTGATACTCTGATTTCCTAGGATACGTGCAATATGAGTAATTTTGTGAGTTAAACATTGAAGACACACCATCAGTTTTTAAAAGTCCCATTCCCACTTGGCTTTTTCTCATAATCATTGTTACAAGAAATATCACTGGGATCACCATAACAATAAAAATGATCAGGGAGAAGTGTTTTGCCTTAGTCTGGGGTGTTGGAAGATCTTTTTGTTTTACATTGCAATGGACAGCATATATGAGTTTGTACATGGTGAGTGCTTCTGCTTGCTATTTATAAGAAGTTTCTTCCCAGAAAAAAAAAATATATCCTGGGTCTCCTTAACAGCAGAGGGATGAGATAGTGGGGGTGGTGGCTGAAAACTAGAAACGGGATAGGGTCAAGGACTGAACCTTGGGTCCACCCCTTTCTGTTTTGCCCTTCCCTTTTCATGCTCTCCTTTTTGGGAGAAACTACTGAACTAGAGGAAGGAAGGCTCCACATTTCCATAGCCATGGCCCTCTTTTCTTCCCTAACCCCAGTCTTTATAGCCATTATATGTGTTTTGATTGGGGTAATACTGAGGAAGTCTAATGGAGAGAAGGAAAAACATGAGACTAAAAGCAAGCCTCCTTCTTGCCCCTGGGTTGATGAAGATTTAAAAGATGGCACTGAGGACCACTTAGAAGAAGAAGGTAAGAGGAATCTTATCCATCTGAGCACTTTTGTTGTTTGAATTTGAAATGCTGATATGATTAAAGGAGATGTGATCTTCTGGACTTCTTCACGGCAATAGCAATGCACCATGCTACCCTGCTGCTGTGCCCTGAGCTTGTCAGCTCCCTGGAAGGAGGCTTTTCTCACATCTTGTCACTCTTTCTGTAAAACTCTATTTCCTCCAGATCCCACAGGTCAGAGTGGAAAAAGAAAATGTATTTTCAAAGACCCCTATCTGTCCCTCTGCACAGGAGACTTTAGACCTCTGAGGGATGCTATGGGCAATGTAGTGAAAGAAAGGAGATACTGCTGAAGTCCCTCCAGCCTTTTCCCACACCTCATTATTGTGAGCAAAAGAAAAACCTAAGCAGAGAGTTTATGCAAGCTTTATTTTGTAGACATCTCATCCCACTTTACCATACAGTGCTATATATTTGGTCTCATCACCCCCAGAAAACTTGGATATGCGTTTATTGTAGTTAGTTAAAGAATAAATAAATAAATCCTTCATTTGTGATTTGTGAGAATGTTCATGAGAGCTTTAGCTGGATTAGCAGTGGGAGTGTTTGGGAGCTTTGTTGATCAAATATTTAAGAAATATATATGCTGATGGTGCTATGTGTATTTGAACCTGTACAGAATGCCTCTGGGTTTTTTCAGTAGTGATTTCTGATTCACAGCTTAGACAAAAGTATGAGCACAAAATGTGCCCTTCCTTCATTTTGCTCCCTGACTATCCTTCGTAAGCTGCCTTTATTTCCTTGTGAAATAAAAATCTAGAGAGTTCTGTTCTTCTGAAGTTTTTAAACTTGCATTTTAATAGAGTTTTTTGTGGGCTTGGTTTTTGTTGTTGGTGGTGGTGGTGGTGATAGTTTTTTCCCTCAGGCTGGTTTCAAAGGCTTTTTGTGTGTGTGTTGCATTTTTGTGGGTTTTTTTGTTTGTTTGGGGTTTTTTTTTTTTGTTTGTTTGGTTTTTTTTTTTTGATTGGTGTTTTTTATAGTTTTGGTTGGTTGGTTTTTGTCTTGTTTTGGGTGGGTGTTTTTTTTTCCCCATAACGACACATTCCCTATGTCCACTTCTAGGTATCTTAAATCTTATATTGTTTTTCTGCACATACACCTATTTCTAAGAATCATTATTTTGCTTTATTTTCTCAGTGTTCAATGTACTTTGAGTTAGTGTTGTGTATCAGTTTCCAGAAATAGTTGATTTAGCATTTTAAACAATGTTTAATATTTCCCAAATACACAACATTTCTTCAAAAATCAGTTCATATGTTGTATCCTCATTTTATCAATGCAAAATAGATTCTGTATAAATTTGTCCTGTATTGCCTTTCTTACTAGTGGCTTACTAGTTCAGTTAAATTGCTGCAAATTAAAATTCCTGTGAGTAGTTGAAGTGATAATCTATGAATTACCACTGACATCTTTAGTTAAAGATGTTCCTATCAGTTAAAAAATTTAGATTCTTTAAATAAACAAGCCTATTAGCTCTTAACAAGGACCTTCACTGACACAGCTCCATATATAAAATGTTACTGGTTTATGTTTTAGTTGTTTTCCCTTTTATTCAGGTGCTGAATTCAAAACTGTACTAATTTAAAATTGCTTATGACAAATTGTCAGGTAGATAGACTTGCTAAAAGGAGATTGATTTATTTTTCAATGAAACCTCTCTCAGTGTACCATGTCGTTCAACATTAAATTAGGTTTTCTTGTTGTGTTGTTTTTCACAACAAATAATAATCTTTCCCTTAAGGGTGTGTGATTCAAAGAAACATCTTTGCAAAGCAGGCATGTATTTTCTCTCTAGAAAAAAAATAAAATAATTGCATCACTCTTAGGGAAGTTTTTCTTCAGCAGGGAAAAGCCCAGCCTAAGTGAGAAGGGAATAAGGCTACCATGGTAAGGACCTGTTACTCTGCTAATGCTATAATTACATATCAAAACATATTCACCTTGTTGTCAGTGTTACAATTTTCACTGACTGCACTAGATGCTGAAATGGAATTTCTTAACAGTAAAAAATATTTTACCTGCTGCGTAAATTCTGCTACTGTACTAACTTTTCTTTATTGGAAAAGCTCATTTTTAGTTAAATGTCTCAAGCTGGCTTGTGTTTAAAGTTCCTCTGAAGAGAATTTGAGTTAGGTGAGATGAAACATTTTTAAGGCATTGTCTAAAGCTAAAATGCTGCAGGTGAACAAGCTGAATTTTGAACAACCTCCTGACAGGAAGGACAGATGAAGGCCAAGTTTTTCATTATGCGTCTATGACCAAAGAGAGGGTGCTTTGCCAAGAGAGAGAATTGCTCTGCAAGAAAAGCACTGAACCTACTATGGTGACATCAGTCCCATGGTCCTCCCCTGAAGTGGCACCAGCAGGGATGTTTCCCCTAGGAGGGGCATACCTTTGAGCAGCAAAGCATTCAGTATAATTAACTGATCCGCTTGGGCAGACTCAGTAGAGTCACTTATTGGCAGTGAAGTGTAGAAGGGGAACAAGCTCCCAAGCTTGTCTGTGTTAAGTTTTCAGTAGCTGAAGAGAAGGAAGTTCCTCAGAGCAACCAGAAACCCAGTTCTTTGATTAAGTGGAAAACATTCACTCAGTCTGTTTGTTTAATGCCTTAACTGGCAGTACTTCAGATTTGTCTGCATACCCATCCGTCCTGTAACTTCTTCCTTGGTTTATGAGATTCAGAATAAGAGACTGCTGTGCTGAGGATTGGCAATAATGGTCTCTGTGTATATCTGTCTGTGTCTTGCATTAAACCATGTGTGATTACTAATTACAGATGAAAAAGATGTTTCTTCAGCCTTGTCTTGAATGATGAGTCACAGGGGCACTCTTCTAGCTATGACCACCTCATTCCAAAGTGTTGATACCTCACCTCCCACTGCTTCAGGTTTCCACACTTAGATGTGAACTGTTACAAAGAAAAGTTCAGTCTTTAGCCCAGGGAGCTTATTGTATATTGGTCACTTTCTTGGTCATATATTCAGATCAATACAATTGATGGATAGGGTAAATTCAGATTCAGTTTACAGTGGTGTGGAGGTTGAGGCCAAATTTTATTTGTAGCCTTGTTACTCTGGGGATCAGTTGCAGAAACTAATAGCAAAGACATTTTATTACTACATATTTAATTGTGAGGACTTTGGTGATGTACTCTACTTAAGGTCTACAAAGCAAAGTACAAAGCCTAAATGTTCAGTTTCTTCTGAAGATACACTGTTAATTGCTTGTTATGCTTCTTATAATAGACCTTTCCCACTTAGAAGTATTTCTTCTTTTCCCAAGATCAAAAGTTTCCCATATCTTTTAATAATATTACTGACATGAATGAGTCAGTCACAGTTTAATTTTCCAATTTCAAGACAGTTGATGCTTTGTGTCATTTAGGAGCACAGGACTTAAATGGACATGATACATCATTGTGTTTATCTCCCTGCTGCTGCAGACACCTCCAGCCTTTGTCATCAGCTGAATGAACGTGAAAATGTCTTTTCTGATCCTCTTTCTTTAACATTGCTGGAAGGCTATTCCAGAACTTCATGCTATGGGTTAAAAATCCTACTCTACCTGCCCTAACTTATTTAACACTACTCTATAACCATTTTTCCTCTTCCGTCCTTTTGTTAGTTTAAAGGATACTTTTTCAGTCCTGGTGTATACTCTTCTGTGGTTTATAGACAGCAGTCAAATTACCTCTCAGCTTTTACTAAGTAAACCAGCAAACCTTCTCTTTATAAAACAGCCACCCCACTCCTCTGAAGATCTTAAGAAGCTTTCTACAACTATATTCCAGTTTGAGGTAATTTTTTACAATACTTTGATGATGGCTTCTTTCTTCGAACATCTGCCTCTCTCACTTGGTGGTACTTTTGTTTAAGATCAACTCTTGAGGTTTCCAGAGTCAACCCAATAACCACTATTTATAACCCACTGGTAAGGCACTCAATCTCTTTTAGTTCCCTATTAACTACACACTCAGTTCAGGATTGGATTCACTACTGGGATTCCTGTGGTGGCTGATTCTGTAGCAGACTGCCATTAATCAAGCAAAAAACCACAGGGTCAGTTTCCCAGCATTTTAAGTCCAAAGATCTGAAAGCTTTCATTATATGCATTGAATTGTTTTCCTATGCATCATGTCTTTACACTGGAAAAGAGGACTGGAGAAGAATTCTATGTTAAGGAAGAAATTCCCTTGAGAAGAAACTGAAAGAGCTAGTTTGCAAAGCTCTTTGGTCTAGGCTGAGGTTACAAGCAAGGATTTTTAGGGATCTATCGGAATCAATTGTTAATATTATCTAGAAAAGCAAGGAGTGTACAAGTAAAATTTCTTAATGGCATACAATTGGCAACCAACAACACAAGGATGTTGGTGTCAGTGTAGGTAAAACAAGTGGCTAACATAAATGAAATGACAAGTTATTGTTCTCAGTGTGAGTTGATGCTATTAGGAACTCATGGTATGAATTCTTGTTACAAACTGAGGCAAAATTTATTACATGATTTGTAGGCTGATTATAACCTCCAATATGAACTGCTGGGAAGAACACAAACATCATCCTAAAATTACCAGAAATTCTTCTCTAGATACAAGTTAGAGAAATAGTACTTTTAAAATGAGATTTTACTTGGAATGTCTGAGCCAAAACGATTTCAGATTTGCTTAAAAAGCAGTAGGCCTGATGACTGTTGTAAATGTACAACAGAATTGATGGCAATTGAGAATGTGGCTAACAAGATAATAGACTGACTAGCAGGATGTCTGTTGTCCATCAGGAGGTGAAATACACAGAGATGTAAACAAGATATTTGTAGTGTTGTATAATGTGACTATACAAACAGGAATATGTCTAAACACAGCAAATAAAGATATAAAGAGCATGCACTAAACAGATGGTGCTGATGATTATAGCTTAGCATATGGATAATGTTAACTGCTGAGAATGAATGACAGACACATGGTGGAAGAGAATAAACAATAGATGAAATTATTAAAAAAAAAAAAAAAGGAAAAATTGTCTGTTAGCACATTGATATAAGCACAAATAATATAGTCTGACCTGAAATTTCCACCAAGACACTAAACCAATGCCTACTTTCAGTATAGTTTTCTGGTCAGATTCTGCCTTCTGATAGACAATGCACAACCTCAGCTGATTTCAGGAATATTTTTGTTATCATAAGGAAAATATTTCTCCCATTTAGAAACTCCTTTTACATGAGTATCTACAGATAAAATTGTGTGTCATTCTGTGTAACTGCTGAATCTCAGTTCAGCAATGAATATCTTTGTTGTAGTTTCAGTATTGATATGCACAGGATGGATTTGGAAAGAGAGAATTCATTTTATTGGACCAATCAAGACAGTTGCAGGAGGCCATCCAGATTCCAGGCCTTTAAGTTCTTCAAGAGGAGCTTGCAGGAGATGTTAAGTGCCCAAAGTTTGCATGATTTTCTGTCCTGGGTATATCAATGGACACCTTCTGAATTTCTCTACTAGCCAGACAGTCCTGAGTCAAGTCAGAAAGGGTTGATGAGTTGCCATCTCCCAGCTTATTTTGTTTTGTTTTCTTAGGGCTTTCCCTTCACTGAGTGTGGAAGAGGAACAGCAAAAAAAGGTGGTGTGAAAGTTTCAGAAAGAAAAGATCAACAGAATTCTAGCAAAGGACAAGTCCTAGTCAGCTGGTTGCTATTGAATACTACTTCACTATTGAAATCTACTTCACCAAGTGTAAACCACAAAGGGAACACTAGGAAGAGGCTTCCTTTTCCATTTTTATTTTGAGTGTGCAAGAAGGCCACAAATTTTTTTTTTTTACAACAGGTCACTGCTTCCTATTACCCTGAAGCCAGGTCCTTGCAGACTGTGACTGAGAGTGCTTAATACAGGCATGAAATGTGAAACAAAACAAATTTTCTGGGTGACTTCTTTGTATCCAAAATGAAATGTATGTTGTTTGGCAACCAGAATGATTCTGTTTAAATTCAACATAGGAAGCTGGATATATTGCAGCACCTTGCACATGCTGAGCTACACTTGTGAATATTTCACTGCTGTTTATAAAATGAACAAAAAATCAGCCTGGTCTCTAAGGCAACTGCATACTACTAAAAGACAGAAATAATTGCTGTTTGAATTTGCACTGGGGATTGCTATGATTCCAGAATAATAGCCTAATGGCGACAAAAAAAGAACTAGAATATTTTTTCCTGACTCAGCCTTCTGTAGAACATTGTTCAATACTATTGACTAGTCAAAATGCAAAATTTAAATGGCTTTAACTTGCACATCATAGTTGCAAAAATGCTTTCCTGCTGATTCTAGGAATGAAAGGGAGAAAAAGGAGCCTCAGAGACAACAGAAGATGCATTTTGTGGTATAAAAAAAACCCTAAAGAGACAGATTTCAGTGAAATAAGGAACCATTTTGAGTTCTTAAATTAAAGACAAGAAACATAATATCCTACATTTGATATGTTGTTATCCTAAGTATAGATGCCTGTCATCCATTTCCTTTTATGCTGAAAGTATCATGAAACCAAAGAACTTAACCACAAAGTCACATTTGCACAGAGCCTAGACTTGCAATGCCTCTGCTATGAAACATTAATATGGAAGAAGCTGACATTCAGCTCTTTAGAGGTAATTTTTCACATATTAGTAGTTAAGCCCTTTTCTTAACCTCCATGATTTAATAGATTCTTTTTTTTTCTTATTATTAGACTGCTCAGGAAGGAACACACGTTTTCACACTTACTGAAAAACTGGGCTGAAAGGTTGGCCACCTTTTCACTACTGTTTCAGCTTGTCACCCATTTTTACAGGCAGCCTTGCAGACTGAACTGGAAAACACCATAGCTGCTTTGTGGATCACACTTGCTACAGCCAGCCAGGACCTTCCTGCCTCTTGATATTTAAACAAGGTGTTTACTCAGTAGCTGGAGCTAGGGGATCAATGAATTGTGTCAACTGGAACCTCAGACCTTGCCATCTCAGTGCAATGTACGCCAATGCAGGCCAAAGTACACTACGGTAGTTAATGCCAAAGACACAAACAGCATTCTCTAGAAAAAGAAAGAACAAACCACAAACAGCCAAACCAGACCTGATCACTTTTACTTTCTTGCAGAGGTCGATGAAGAGTGGCAAGGACTTGATGAAAATGTAGCCCATGTCCCCTTCTTTGCGGAGCGCTACTCTGAGGCGGAAATGATTAAAAGGTCACAGACATTTTATGAACTTCTTAATAAGAGACGATCTGTCAGGTTTCTCAGTGATGAGCCAGTCCCCAGGGAGGTTATTGATAATGTCATCAGAACAGCAGGTATGGTACTGAGTGGTTCAAGGTCTGAAAAAAAACCAAAACCAAAAAAGATCAGCATTGCTGTTCAACTGTGTAGAAGTGATGTGGAAAGTGAGTGTACTTCACATGCTTTACAATTTAAGATTATGATGGTATTTATTATGTGTGGGGGTATATTTGCTGATGGTTTGTTTTGGTTTGTTTTTCCAAAAGAAATTGATTGTCTCAGCCACACAAAACATTTCTGTTGACATTATTATGGGAAAAATGTTTCAGTCTAGAACAAAGTATTTTTTTTGTCCTTTCAACATCAGTGCCAGGGCCCTATTGCATATGACTGGAGTGCTATCCTGAGGGCCCTGACAGAGGTTATTTGACTGCATGTCGGAAATGATACTGTTGTGTCCTGGCCTAATATCATCTCTACTTTAATAACATTAACTTCAGCCAGGAATGGTTTTGGCTCTCATTATTTTCTTATTCTATGAACCAGCCACTGCTGGTATAGAAAATAATCACAAGATGCCTTGGAGAAAAGTTTAGTTGCCTCTGGTGGGATGAAATAATATAGGTTCTTAGCATTTGAGGTGCATTATTTTCCCTTTAAAAACTGTAAGCAGCTTTGTTACTACACTGTAACGAGTCTCCCACTTCCTCTAATTAGCTGGGAGTCATTAAAACACTGAGCATATTTTGGAAAAGGCAGCAAAGTGAACAAACCTGGAGTGCAGATGAAGTACTAAGTAATGCTGAAAGGGCTGGGCTACGTGGAGAAAAAGAAAACAAAACAAAGCATAAATATCATCAGTTCTTACCCAAACCTGATGACAGGCAAGGTTCATAATATAAATATGTTTTAATACAAAATATAGTTAAAGCTGCTTATTCATTGTTTCTCAAGCTGAATCAATGCTTAGGTAAACAAACACTGTGTGTGTTCAAGACCTTCAAGATGTATATGAAGCACTAGAGAGATCTGTTTAGTCATCTTAAATTTATCTGTAAACCTGCACAGATAACTATATTATTCATCTTCTGGCTTTCATCCTCTAGGCAGTTAAAACATTTTTCCAGTGGTGTCGGTGTATAAAGATCAGGACTGAAAGAATAAGTGCAGATTTAATATGTGCACACCTACGTACACCAGCTGTCTTTGGGACAACAAACTCAAAGCTGTATGCTAAATGGCAGATGTCTGCATTGTGTAGCTCCTCATTTTTGTCAGTTAGTGACAGATTCCTGCAGGTGGTCGCTTAGCCTTGTTTCCTTGAAAGCCATTTGCTTTGCCCTTCGGCTAAAATCATGTCTCAGAGATGGGTGCATATTCAGATGGTGTGTTGCTTTCAGTATAATGTTTTGCAATAATGTTACTGGGTGCATATATTGCACCATAATACTACCTCATCTCAAGAACCACAAAGGAATTTTTACAAACCCCTAACTTTGGTTTACTGTAATATGGCTGTATGAAAGGACTAACCTGTGTCATTTAATAGAACTTCACATTCTTTGAGAAAGAAATGAACAGAATTGGCCACCAGAACTTACCTCAATTTTCTTCCCATCTCATCCACTTGATTTCCCATTGCTCTGTTGTTCAGTCTGAAAGCCTACAAGAGCTGATACCTCTCACTGCACACCCTCCTTCCTTCCCGGGCTTTCATCTTTCACTGTTTTTATATGAAGGTACTTCACCCAGTGGAGCGCACACTGAACCCTGGACCTTTGTGGTAGTGCAAGATCCATATTTAAAACATAAGATCCGTGAGATTGTAGAAGAAGAAGAAGAAATCAACTACAAAAAAAGGATGGGAGACAGATGGGTTAATGACCTGAAAAGACTGAGGTATGAAAGTGTCAATTGGCTAAGGAGTTTGAAGGGAGCTGTGTTCTAGTCTAGGAAACACTATACTGGGACATGCTCCTTTCCCTTTTCCCCTTTTTTTTCCCCTTTTCCCCTTTTTTTTCCCCTTTTCCCCTTTTTTTTCCCCTTTTCCCCTTTTTT
>JANIJG010023860.1:44062-72735 GCA_024611175.1 Megaceryle torquata | reverse complement strand
TTTTCCCCTTTTCCCCTTTTCCCCTTTTCCCCTTTTCCCCTTTTCCCCTTTTTTTTCAACAAAAACCAACAGAAAACCTGAATATATTCAGCTCAGTTTTTAAACCCTTGTTTAAAAAATATTCTTTCATGTCTGTGCTCCTTAAACTCTTCTCAGTTTTCTTTTACTGCTTAGGAGAGCAGCTGTAAATATTTCCCACATCCTGTTCACAGTAAAAGAAGGAAGGTGGGGTCAGAGACTGCTCCAACCAGAGACCTGCCAGTCTCATTATAACATGGTCCTTTTGGTAATTTACAGCTGGGAAAAAAAAAAAAAAAATTGTGTCTGGGCAAAGTGGAGTTTCCACCCAACAGGAGGTGGAAAAAAAAAAACCACAAAAAATTACTATCTATATGTTCATTCTGGCTGCCTTGTTCTGAAAGCCAGGTGAGATGCAGCACCTGACTGATATACACAAAAGAAACTATGCCTATGTACTTCAACCTTACCAGAAGAAGGGTGAAATAAGTGACTCAGATGTTTGGCACACTTTCTTATTGCTCATGGCATGGTTTTGATTCTCATGATGATGGGAATCTTACTGAAGGCATGACAGTTTAGAAAATTGAACTGATAAAAGAAGGTTGTCTTGAATTCTTCTGGTATCCTTTTCCATTTCTTCCTCCCTCTTGCTTTTTATGTATTTCTAAGATTCATATTTGGAAAGTAAAACTTAAAAATGTGTGTAGAAATGTGTCTTGGTGACTGCTTCATAAAACTGCTTCCAGTACTCCATCTTGAAACTTTTCCAAACATTTGGTTCCATCATTTTTCTTTCTATTTCTCTCTTGCCATATTTCTATTTCTCTCTTGCCGTAAGTCTTGTCCCACTTTTTTCCTGTTGTTTGCCACACAGTGAAGCTCATGGATTCATTTGGAGCTTTGCTGCTGACTGAGGTAGCCCCAAGGCTTGTCCTTACACAAGTGCTGAATTAGCAGTATTTAATTGTTCCAAATGCCCTCTGAAGTCTGACTGACTTGTTTAACTTCACACAATGGGAAGACATCTATTGAGTCTTGGTTTGTCAAATGAAGCAAATGCCCTCCTTCTTTCATAATGCTATTATTTTTCAGGCACTTATGTGCTATGTAATTTTATGTGCTATGTAGACAACTAAAAGATAGTCCTTTTTATATTTTGAATAAGAACAGTAGAAAGCACACAATTTCTTACCTAAATCCTACATCACAATTGCATATATTGTTATTTTAAAAACTGGGAAATTAATTCTAACAGGGCTGAAATACCTAGAAACAGAATAACATTTTTTACTGTGAGATCACATTTAGGTTTACACCTTAGACCAACAAGTTTTGAACTTTTCTGACAGCAGTTTCTCCTGCAATCACAAAAGTTGGCATTGCTGGTAACAGCTGGAGCTGCAAGTCTGCAGAACTCCAAGAATTAAATAATCTCAAGGGCAAATGCTCATTAGCTGAGTTCCAAGATAAGAGGTAATACCTCCTATTTTTTATGCAATTCCACTCTCCAGAGTGAACACATCAACTCCTCAGCTGAATCTGTTAAAATTGAGAACTCTATTCAAGGTCTGTGTGTGTGTGTGCAGGTTTTTTTTTTAGACACATTTCTATTTAAGATTACAGTACTTAATCCTTTGCAGTAAATTTTCTAAGCTTTAGTCTATTGCTATAATTTTCATATACCTTCAGTGTCCTTTGCAGACAGTAAATGTGAGTTACAGGAAAGTGAAAAGGTTGCAAAATAAAGATATTCAACATTATTCTTTTGCAGAACAAACTGGATCAAAGAATACTTGGACACTGCTCCGTATTTGATCCTCATTTTCAAGCAGGTCTACGGGCAGCTTCCAAATGGCAAAAAGAAGACCCATTACTACAATGAAATCAGTGTTTCTATTGCCTGTGGTACCCTGCTTGCTGCACTCCAGGTATGTTAACAGAACTGACATATTGGGAGTCAATATATTGGGTTTGATCATATAACAAGACTATTCCGCCCAAATGAGGGTGAAACACAATTTAGATTTTAACAATATCGGTGTTCTGGATTACTCTAATTACAGGCAATATGTCTTAGTTTTGAATTTTAAAGTCATTCTGCATAGGTTTACACCTGAGAAGGTGATTCCTCAGTACTGGTTAACAAGAAGAAAAATGTAATGCAGGTTATTTCCAGAGTTGTCACTTTTTTCTTGGCACAGCTCTTCAGCCCCTGTGGTTTCTGCTTTATGCTAACAGGGCTGACAGGGTCTGCAGACTACCCAAGCATGGCTGTGCAGTGCCACGCTGGCCCCTTTTTTTTGAGTAATCCCTAAAAAATGGCTTGACCCAAAATAGTTTTTTAGTCCACAATGCTTGAAAAAAAATCAAAGACATATTTCACAAAACAGCCTGCACTATTTCAGTCAGTCTTTCCGAGGCATTTTCTGAAAGTGAACTAAAGCTCAGTATGTTTGACACCAGTCAGCTGGATTTTCTTGATGGTTTCTCAGTGCTCAGTCCTGATGTACTCACACAAGTGTTTAAATAGTGAAGCTATTCTGATAGTTATTTTGGCCTGTCAGCAGGATAACAGCAAGGTGCCACCTCTTATATTATGCCAGTTTCCTACCAGGAACTTCCATTTCTCCTCCATTCTGTTTTGAGTAACACTTCCCTTCCTGCATTGCTGCTCCTCAGGAAGATCTTCATAATGGGAAATCTGAGAAGTGAGCAGTGCAGAAGCACATTGCTGAAGTGTTATTGCTCTGACACTGCACAGTGATCTATATTTTCTCTCCATGGAGCTAAGAGCAAAGGTAATGCACAGGGAATGCGGGAGAACCAGCAGTGTCAGTAGTGCCTCAGTCAGAAGCAGTAGGAGTTACAAGGCTTTGCTTTCCCCCAAGCCAGCCCACCATCAGGTGGGATTTCTGAGGTTCCTTACCAATTGTTAGGCTCCATAGTGCTGTCTCTTTCTCAGCTCCTAAAAATTAACTGACAGTGTTAAAGGACACAGTGACATGGACTCATTCAGTACCACCACTTTAGCTCTTTATAAAGTCATAGAAATTACTTAATACTGGAGGCCCATTGCCTGAGCACCTCTCCCTGGCTGACTTCTATATCTCAAAGCCTCTCAAAATGCCTTCATTACATAGAGGGAGAGACTGAAATCCACATGTGCACCTCTCAGGAAGTGCCTCAGCTGTGTGGTCGTTTCTTGGATAATGTTCTTCTCTTTCCTCTTTGTGAGGTTGCTTGGCTTTTTTTGTGAGAAATCTTACGAGAGGAGGAGTGATACATCGACCTATTTTGGGGTTTTGATGTAAGCTAGAACACTGGGTAATGTGAGAGAGGGCAACTGACTCCCGTGACAACTTCTGAGGCAGAGCCTGTGCCCCCTGTCCCTGTAAGGTACAGGACTTGAGCAGGAACAAATGTTGACAAAGCTGCAAGGCATCTTCTGGCAGACGTATGGAGACAAGAATTCAAATACTTCTCTGTATGAGCCAGGTGAACCCCATGGGATGATATTCCAGTGATATCCCCACAACTGCATCTTAACTTCACTATGGCCATGGGTCTCCAATTACACTGAGCACCACAGTCAGGCTTCTGTTATACAGCACACAGACATGTCAGGCAGAATGTGCTCTTGCTGCACTGGAGAAATGTTGTTGTTCTCTGTTAGCAAAGTGGGCATCTTTTATGGTCCTGTTGAGGCTATTAGCAAATGAGATGTTCTAAAGCCCGCATCAGAGTCTAACAAAGCAACATTTCTGGGCTAGTCAATAAAAGAATGTGCACAGGTCTGATGGGAATAATAGGTACAGAAAGCACAGACCTCTGTCTCACTCCATTGCTGTCCATCTTGATGCAGAACGTGGGTCTGTACACAGTGACCTCCACACCCCTCAACTGTGGCCCCCAACTCCGCGCATTGCTTCAGCGCCCAGCAAATGAGAAGCTGCTCTTGCTGCTACCTGTTGGCTATCCCAAGAAAGATGCTACTGTGCCTCTGTTGACCCGAAAACCACTGGAAGACATCATGGTGGTCATGTGAACCCAACACCACAAGGAAGGAGCACATCCCTGCTGCCATCTAGTAAGCAGCAGCCTGATGAATTTGTCATTGCTGTTGCTGTGTATCATCCTTCTATGTCATTGCTACTCTGGCTGTTTACACCTTTATTTCTTTTAGTGCTAGTAATCTACTGACAGCAGCAAGCAGTCAAGCACTGTACATTTGACAGCTGCTAATACCAATGAGCCCAGGCAGTTCTTCCAGGGGACATGTACAGTGGCATTTAAATGACCTTCATCACTTGATTTTTCTTATGCTTTGCAGGGAGGAATCTTTCCTTGAACTGGAATGTACATTCTCCTTATACCCTTACACAGTTATTTTCACTTCAGAATTTTAATGAAGGTTGTATTAAAAGATATAAAGAGGTCAAACTCATCTGTCTTACCTTGATCTGTGTGTGCTATTTAAATGCCCCTTCCCTTTCACTGTGTTCAGTTCTGCATAGGAGGAAGCTATTTTTCTCATATACATATAGCATTTCCCTATCTGATTGATCTCAAAACCCTTGTCCCTACTAGGCTTTCTTAAACTATTGCTGGTACAAGTGTTTTTATCTGGGGGAGATAAGATCTAGCAGGAACAAGGCATCCAAGTAATTTCCTTGTTACCATTTATTTATACATGTTCCAGGCACAGCTTGATCATATGGCAGCTTTCAATCATGCCCCCTGTATTTGCTGCTTCCACTGGAAGCAGCCCAGAGGGAATTACTATCCTGTTAATACCAGTTAATACCAGTACCAGTTTAACAGCCTGAAATTTAAACTGCCTTAGACCCTGATACATGAGATGTGCTTTCATGTCACATCAACAAATGAGTCCTATTTAAGCTTAATTTAAAGCCACTTCCAACAAAAGCAATGCTCCCTACTAAAAAGCCTTGTCTAACAGGGAAGATGTGAATGGGCACCAGGAGGAGCTGCTCACAGGAAGGGTTGATGCTGCTGATACCTGCGCTGGCAGAGCCCCCTCGTGGGGTTGCAGTTCCTGCCGGCTTTGCAAGCAGCACAAGATGGAAACACTGAAAGAAAAACGTCCTTGCCTGAAGCTGTCTATATTCTGTGAAATTCCTTCCCACTCTGTTCTCTGCTGCATGTAACTTCAGACGAATTCAGCCAAAGTGGCTTTAGACTTCCTCAGGAATTGCTCATGTTAACTCTCTCCACGTTGTCTAAAGTCAGTCCTATTTAACATAACCCATTGTCAGCTGAGCAAGTGGAGGGGATAGTATTTGGCAGAGGTACAGCTTTTTGGTGTGTCAATGCCACTGTCACCCAATGAGAAAAACTATTTTTCTTTTTGGCAGACCACTTTGCTGGTATTTAGAAGGCATGGTTATATGTTCATCTGTTTCACTACCCCAGTTTCACATCCTCAGTTGTACAGCAATGGCAGGAAAAATTTCTCATGCAGATCTTGTCTGAAATGAGCTTTTATAACTACAGCAAAGTTTAAAAAAAAAAAAAAAAGTCCTGTGTCTACATGCTTAGAAGGTTTAAAAACTAGCTGGGAGGAGAGAGGGATGAGCTGAGCCAAGCTGAGGCTGACAGACTGCAGGTCCTCAGTTACCAGGAATACAAATGCAGCAAGTTTTCTGTTTGTGCAGATGCTGCCCTGCCATTTCAGGCACCTTTGCAAAGCAGTTCACACTTGTTGTAAATGTATATAAGCCCTGTTCTGTTTGTTTTAATTCAGAATTCTCATTGACAGAGGACTGAACCTCTGTTTTTTGCAATCTCTCCTATAGCTACAGAAATAAACTGCTTCTGCCTGGCCTCAGTCTGCAAAATAGAATGTTTATTCCATGACTGCACCCAGAGAAGCTTTACCAAATTAAGTAATTTTTAAGTAACAGGAATTTGCATATATGGCTATTTCTAGTATGCTTTCATAATTAAAAACCAAATAACTAAACTTCTTTAAAAATGCACAAAAAACTGTCACACTAACAAACATTAGTACATACAAATATACCTCTTTGTATGAAATAAGATTAATAGTGTTGTTTTTCCTCACATGTTTTGATTCTGGAAACTAACATACACATGGGAGCTGAAAAAAACCCAAGACCTCACACCTACTAGATGGGAAAGAGTCTGTGCAGGAAAACACTTCTAGAATTACAAAATATAAGCAAAAGATGCTTCTGATTAGCATCCCCCCTCTCCAGTGTTATAACCACTTCCTGCAGTTTGGTGCCAACCCCAAATGAGGTAAGAGTTCACTCTATCCTGTCATCTCTTGCCCTCACTTCTCTTCAGGTTATGGTAACCCTCTCTAGGCATATCTAGTTTAAAGTCTTCCCTACAAGGTTAACAAGCCTGTATCCAAACATACTCTCGCACTTTCTTTCCCAAATGCATCCCATCCTTGTTCAGTGGCATTTGTTCATCAAAGGGAGTCCTGTAGTCAAAAAACCCAAGCCCTGCCTGTGATACCTGCCACACAGGCAAGAGTTGACCCACTGAAGAAGTTCACTTCTGCTCTAGTTTATTCCCATGACCAGAGAGAAGGCAGCACCTGGGTTGCCATGCCCTTTACCCTGTTCCCAGAACCACCTGGTCATTCGTGCTTGCTATGTTCCCCCATCACTCCCTGATACCTGTGGGGTTCTCGGACAGGTTTGTTATCTCCCAAGAAGGAAACAGTGACCGGAGTGAGAGAGAGTTAAGTGTTGCTCAAAAGCAGGCTCTGCTGTGTCTTCCTTTGCTGAGAGGACAGTGTTGGCAGCCTTTGTGAGCTGTGTCACCCCATTTCACTGGATGAACAGTTGGGTGGGCTTGTAGCCTCATGGAAGTGGCCTTACAGAGGTAAGAAGTGTCACCCAGGAGCACATAATGCTATGGCTGCTTTTTACTGTAAGGGGGGGATCCAGTGGCAGAAGTGTGCAGCACTTCTTTGAGGGGTGTTTGGGTGGGCTTATAATCTCATGAGAACAGCGATGCTATGGATGACGCATGTCAGCCAGGAGTAACAGGCACCAGATGGTCATCTGCTGTCAAGGAAGCAGGAATCTGCAACAGCATTAATAGGCTACCTGAAGGATACTGGAGGTAGGGTGAGCAGGTGGCACATAGTCTTATGAGGAGGGACCTGCTAGGGAAGAAACGTGGAAAGAGCAGCCCAAGAGCAGCCCACTGTGCTGGGCTTTCCCTTTTCTGTCAAGGATGGTGTGGGTGGCAGACGTATGGGGCAGGGACAGTGTCTGGGAGTGATGTGACAAGCTTTTGTGAGGGAAGGGGACTTTTGCCTGACCGTGTAGTCTTCTGTGTGGGCACAGTCTAGACCAGAAAGCATCTGCCCTCTGGCTCTCTCAGCAAAGCTGCCTTGTGGGTGGCCTCAAGTCAAGCTATTCCCTCTAGCTGTATGAAGCAGTGTGTGCCAGCTTATCTCGCTTCAAAAAAAAAAGAAAAAAGAAAAAAAAACCCCTCATCTCTAGATGATCAGACCCTCACTCAGCACAGTGTGAAAGTCTTAGCAGAGCATGCATTTCACTGAGAAATGGATTCCTCTAGTCACCCTTTTGCCCTTTTGTTAAAGCATGACTGTTTTTTATGGACTGTTATTGTCCTTGTTCACAATCAACAACTGAATACCACCTTGCGAAAATGTGGATTTTCTTGGGGGAAAAAAAAAAAAAGCTGCTAACATTGAATAACTTTGCTGAGATTTTTCTTTCTTGAACTTTGTGGACAAATTTGTGTACATTCACAGACCCTCATTGTCTGAGGTTTACCAGACAAGTAGGCTTGAAATCAGGTGCAACACAGTGGGTTGCATCGCAACCCAGATGATTAAAGGAGTAAGTATCACATGTTGTTGATGCTCAAAGCCATGGCAAATCCTCTGGTCATGAAGTGAGGTAGTGGAGCAGGAGCTTCATCTTCTTTTCTAGTCAGGTGATGCAGAAACTAATTGATTCTGCTAGAAAATGTTTTTTGTTTGTTTGTTTAATCTTAGTGTTTCAGAGTGCAAGGTCTGGGGACTCTATTAAACATGTACATATGCCCATCTTCTCTGTAGCTTAGAACTCACCTATGTGATTGTAAGATTCCCATAAGCTAGTTGGGCTGTAGTAGCCATCTAAGTGCACTGCTTTCAGTTGAAGAAAATAGCAGATTGTTGGTATTTAGCTTCTTTGCAAAAAGTTTAAAGCTGAGTACAGTTATATTGCATTTTGTGGAGATAACTTTGCCCAAGCACAGCTACTGGGTCTGAGCTGGTGCATAGGGATATATTAAGCTGTGGTTTATCAGCTCTGTGTTTGAGCGCTTCTTACTATATGAATTATGCTAGTATAGTAACAGCAAAGCAACTTCTGGGCATAAGGAAGTCTTAATATGGTGTAGTGTATCCCGGGTGAACAGAAGTACGAAAGCCACAACTTCGTGTTGTGATTTTGCTCTAAGCTGCAGCACTTCAAAGACCTTTAAGGAAGTAAACATGCAGTCAGCATCTGAGCGATTTATTTCTTTGATTGATAGATCTCACAGACTCATAAAAAAAAAATCTTGAGAAAGCATCCAGCTTGCACTCCGAGGCAGGATCAGCTTTACCTGAATGGCAGGCATTGACAGAACATGAATCCACAGCACTAATCCACTGTTCCCAGCAAAACACTTGAAAGAAATAAAAACCTGAGAAGTTAATTCTGCAGGACATATGATTTCTAGGAAGGTTTGCTTTGGGTTGTGTGTGGGGTTTTTTGTTTGTTTGTTTGGGTTTTTGTTGTTTTTTTTGTGTGTGTGTGTGTGTTTTTTTTTTTTCTTTTTTTGGTTATTGTTGTTGTTGTTGTTTGTTTGTTTGTTTTCCCAGAAGGGCTCAGGCTTGGCTTTGTGTTGCTATCACTGATCAGACCTCCATGGACATCATTAGGAAGAAGTTGGCTGCTGCATTATTTTTGAAGATTTCCACCCACCTGAGCTTAGTCATCTGTTCTGCTTTTGCAGAACAGACATTGTATTCTCAAGGCTTTTCATTATTTCTTTTGCTAATGTTCCCTGTATCAGACATCTAAGAGAACTATAACCTCTCAGACAAGTCTTTGCCAGTACAGCTGAAACTCTCCTATGCTTGTGGAGTGTAAATAATGAGAACACTTAACGGCATGAAAGCTGGGCAACAAGTCCATTCATATTTAAGATGGAAGAGAGTTGTTGAAGCTTGAATCAACACAGCAGCAGCTTACAAGTTAAACATCTTGTCCTATTCTGGGTTTTGTGTATGTGTGTGCACAATCACTATTCACCTTAGCTACAAGACTGGAACTGTGTTGAACTAGTTCTGGTAGAAACACAGACAATGAAGGCAATCCAAGACACAGGCAGAACAATTTAAGACATGGGTAAACAATACTGATTAGTGAGATGGGTAATGACCATAGCCTCAAGGCATCCATTACCAAGTCTTTTGAGACACAGCATGGAGAGAGGGGGTGTTGGAAGTATTTTTAAGAGAACTATGAAATACTTGGAATGATTTATGAGGAGCTGTCCTGAACCTCAGGGTATGATTTTGTAATTGATGTTACTAGTGACTTGACTTGAAAGGGTGAGACCAAAGTCAAACAGTTTTGCTCTAGAATGTGACGGTGGAATTGTTCCAAGGAACACATCTTGCAAATACTAGGTTTAAAGTATGTATGTTGAGAATAGGGTAGACACAAGTACAGTTGTGGAGACTCACAACAGTCACAGATGTGTTTCAAAGAGGGGGTCTGCTTTAACAGACTGCTTATTTTCTGATGGACAGAAGGGACACTGGTCTGCAGGTTATGCTCTGGATTTTAATGAAGTTTTTGTGTCATTGTTTTGGTAATGCAAGTCCAAATGTCACAAGGCTTTTAACATTTTCAAACTATTCTTTTAGCTCACTCACAGGATGGCAACACTTCATGCAGCCTGCAGAACGCTATCATAGCCAGTTCTCTGTGGAACCAACACCAAGTTACTGCTCTTTGGTAAGGAGAAATATGTTCCCTATCAGCTTGCTGTGAAGGACATTTCTATGAAAGCAGAATTACCAGGTGGAAGATATAAAAAACACTTCATGGTTTTGCCCTCCAGGGATGAGTAAGTATGCAGTGTAACGTATGTCTCATGCAGCAACTGCTTCTGGTGATACAAGGTCATCTATAAAGCCGTTGTAACTTTTGGTTTTGTATATGCAATGTACTCAGTGTTCATGGGAGCCACTTCTTCTCTAACAGGATGACCTAAAAGAATAGCTTTAGGAAGACAGAAGTATAGACTGGTAGTCATTAAAAAAAAAAGGGGGGGGGGGGTAAATACTGAATTCAGTTTTGTTAAACCTGCAGGACCCTCTGAAAGTGCTGTCCCTGCAACAGACTTCCACGCCTTGCTGCAATCCCAAGGTCTAGGCAGGGCTGATGATAGACAGTACCTGCTTGCATGAAGTTAATGAAGGCCTAGTGGCTTCAGTGTGAAAGGCTCTTTGTGGTGAAGAGGAGTTTTGGTGTAGGGGTGTGGAAGGTTTTAGCAAGGGTACTTTTAGCACTGTAATAATGAGAAGAGGAGTTTTCCTGCACTGCCATAGCTGAGTGTGTTCAGGGCTGGCCATTCTGTTTGTTCCTGTTTATGAGTTGGGATGCATTAAATTTAGAGCTGACTTAATTTGAGGAGATTATGTGTCTATTGAAAAACTTGTGTCACTCCTGAGATTATATGTAAAGGGTAATAATAAGTGATGAGTTAGCTGCTGCTAAGCAGGACAGTTGTGACACCACTCCTATTAGGTATAGGGCCTTTTATTTCTCAGAGTGCTTCTTGAGATTAATAGAGTAAACCAGCTGATTTTCTAATTTTGGTCTCCATTTCCCTTTTTGGCTGGAAAATGGGCATGAGGCATATTGTAGGAGAGGAATAATTTTATATTCAGTGAAATATAAATACTGGTCAAAGCAAAAAGATGGTATAATCAATAAGCTGAACAGTTAAATATGTCTTTATAAATTACATATTAACTAATCATGTATCTTACACAGTTTTTCAAAATGGTATAGAGCACAAGCATCCTCAACTTTATACTAGGGTGAATTATCAATTATCTTTAATAGTATGTGGTCCTGCAAAGGGGAGAAAAACAAACTTCAAAATGAAGCATTGAAATATTTTTAAATATCATATTTATGTAGAAATCAAAAGCCACTGGAGATACTGACTCATTTTGATTAACTGGATTTTTGAGAAAGCATGAAAAGAATTGTGTTCATTTCCGTTTACTACTTTGGAGACCAAAGCAGCATATGCAAGTGTAATGCTTGAAAGAGATTTAGGATCTGTTTCATGCTGAACTGTATTTCAGACTGCCCTTGAAATGAGACACTGTTCCCAAGCTGTCTGCTAGCTAGGATGTCAAGCCAACAACTGATCATCTGTACGTAGGATTTCAGATTGTGTTTCAGTTTAAGGGTATGTTACAAGTTGAACAGGCCTCAGTGGCTCATTTCTGTAGCTCTGTGAGATCCAAGAGACAAACCTGGTGAACAAATCTTAAATATGTTGTGTCTCACTTTGCTACAATAGCATCAGAAATGAAAGGTGGTCAACGGATGGTACCAGATAGGGAGATTTCTTGTGACCACTAACTCTGGCTGTGTAACTGTGTTTACATGTGTATGTATCAAGCATATATGCATATATATGAAGCATAGGTGAAGAATGAGGAACAGCAGTCATTCTTGCCACATGTGATACAGATTGGTGCTTCAGAAGTGGCTGTAGTTTTGCCTCTTTCACAGGAAGGAAATCTTAGGCAAACACCAAACATTGCTGGTTTTGGAACGTATGGAATTTAGTCCAGGAAAAAGCTCTAAGAGAAGAGCGTGTCTTGCTTCGTACTAGAAAGTAGGAATATCTTATATGAGATCACCACTAACTACTGCTACTCCCTGCTACCTGGTGCACCTTGAGCAAAGTAATAGCTGCTTCTTGTTTATTCATTTTGTCATGTTCTCTATCTCAACCACTTTTCCATCACTCATTTCTCATCTGCCACTTTACACTACATTTTTGCTCTAGGTACTTTTTGAGCTTTAAGCATAGTGTTCCTTTTCTTTAGTAGAGACACAGAATGTCTCAGCATTAGATACTAATGCAGTAGTACTGTACATCTCATGAGCTTGCTTACTTCAGCATCTTGGAAGCTTTAAGGCTACTTGTACTCTGTCTTCAGTGACTGGATTTCAATTTGGCATCCCAGAGCAAGGAACTTGATCTGGTTGCATCCATGTTGTTTGTATGCTCAAAGGCCTGCCATTTCCCTGCCTGAAGGTCACATCTTGTTACTGACTAGATGACTCTTCTGACAAGAGTTGACATGTAAGCAATATGGGTAGGTGTTTCCATTCTAACCTTCAAGCCTGTCTCTCTCTATATCTGCTGTTCTGTAACATCAAACAATAGCTGATGGAGTATTTACTGAAAAGAAGACCAGAGCTATAGCATGATTCTCAGGTTTTGTATGCAGGTTCTGGACACAGATCTTAGCCCTTTTACATTACATAGGCTAACACTTGGTATCTTACCAGCCTTCACTGCACAGCAGTATGCCATGAGTGGTTTTAATAATAGAGTAGAAATATACATTTTCAATACTATGGTCAGACCACAAGGTAAATCACTTATTCTTCCTGTACTTAATAGCACCAAAGTGTAAGCCATTTCTGGATATATCAGCTCCATTATCAAAGGTGGTAAGTTGAGAGTTTCTCACATGTAACTTGTTTCTCTTTAAAATGTGTGTAACTTTACACTTGATGTACATGTGGAGAACTATTTGACAAAAATAAGTATGAGTAAAGTATGTAAAGTGTGTTGACTTGACAGAAGAGCTAGGAAAATGGCAAGCACAGGTCAGTAGCAAGATCTTCATTTTTATGTGGTTATTTTTGCTGATATTTTTTCTCTACATTGGTACAACACCTGAACTCCATTCAGATAGGTAACAGAAAGCAATTCTCACTCCAAATTTTGTGTCTTCCTTTCAGCTGAATTTATGTTATCTGTTTATAATTACATGACAAAATACAAGGAGAAGTATGAATGAAGTAATAAACAAAGGTTACAGCAAACTGCTGTCTACTTTAACTGCCAGTGGGAAATCTGGCAGGTATCTCCTTTCCTGCAAATTGAAGTAATTCTCTAGGTGAATGTTACCTTCCTTTTTCATTTGGTAAACAGTTGATGAACAAATTGCGAAATTCAAAAATGTAATTATTCAGAATTAGTAGTGAATTTCTTTAGCATGTAATTGATATTCTGTGGATCATTTGATTAGCAGCTGAAAACAGTTTGTTGTTGATACTGTAATTAGCTAGCACAGTGCTTGCTCCAAATGAGACTGCAGTGTTATAAATTTGGGTAGACCAAAATATACAGCCAGAACACAGAGCAATGCAGCTTGGCTTGTAACTAACTTACACTGAACAAATCTCTTGTAACAGAGGACTATGTGTTCACCTGCAGGAACCAAACATTGGAGACTTGCAGCCAAGCCTGAATCAAAAATTGCAGCAGAATTCACTTACTTTTAATTCTCTGCTGATGTCAGATATCTGTGGGCTGTGTATTTTCACTTGCATAATCATGCAGCACACCTGTCTTGTGGGAGGGACAAGTTTCCTTTCTGCCCCTTAGATCTAGGAAAGCAGAGTCCTCCTGTGGACAGCTGAATAGAGAAATACTCCTTTCTGCATGGATTATTCAGTCAACTGATGTAATAGGAGATTGTGTTGCCTGCAGGACAGTATCCCTGTCCAGAGTTAAAATACCTTTTGTAAGGAAAAGTAAATAATGTTTTAAATAATCTTTCTTTTCTTCAGTTGGTTTATGAATTGTGTAACCACCCTGGCACATCTATTATGCTCTCCAAGGACCGGGTACATAACTGGGGAAAAAAAAAAAAAAAAAAAGTTAAACTTTATTGTTTAGCTTCTCAGATTACATCTAGTCATATGGAATGGGCTTTCCCTTGACCTGTTGTAGAGACAATAATCTCCCGGTCCTTCTAGCTGGCAAGAAAATGCATGACGTGCTGCACTACATTTACTGCCATTTTCTGTGGACCACTAGATGGCAAAAGAACACTATGTAGAAACAGAGGACTTTTGCCTGGAAAGCAGTTGGTTCATTAAGCCCACTTCGGTTACCTTTAAATATATTCTGTTACCCAAACCATAGATCTAGGAATATGAATTAAAACCTAGACTCTAGTCTTCGATCAAATAGGGACCTCACAGAAAGTTAAAATTTGTCATGGTCTTAAATATCTTAAAAGCTGTCTGTAAATGCAAAGGGTGAGAGTAGCCTCATTCAAACTCTGATAGGCTTAGATAGGTGTTTGTTTTCTTCACTGCAGAAGGCACCCAGCTTTATCTAGGCACCTGGTCCCATATTGCCACACGCACATGGAGCAATACAGACACAAAGTTTCACGTCAGTCATCCAGCAGACTGTCGTGTTCTGATTGTTCAGACTGTTTACCTGAGAAAAGAGGGAGACCACACTAAAGGAGTTTACTTCTCTTCAGATAATAGTAAGTCATGAGTGAATTATGCAACATAAGACTGATAAGAGCTGTGAAGGAAAAGCTTTCCCTCCCTCTTCCCCCATCTTTTCTCTGAAGTAAGTCTTCATTTATTCTCTACTTAAGGGATTTTAGAAGGAGCTGTGCATGAAAAATAGAACTCTATTTCCATAAGCAGTGTGAGAATTAAGGACGAGGTTTTAAATAACTTGGAAGTAAGTACAAGTCTTTTTGTAATATGGACAGTGGTGGCCTTAGAAGCCTAATGGGAGTGTAGAAGGTCAAAAAGGGAGTGAAGCACAGATCTTAAAGCACGTCTGTAATGCTGTGTTCAGGCTAGGTTTATTGTTGCATTACAACAAAGAAATTTCTGTGTGATCTGCTCTAGTTTTGTCCTGCTCTGGCTGGGGTTGGACTCGATGATATTCAGAGGTCCCTTCCAGCCCCTAACATTCTGTGATTCTGTCAAATGTCATACTGTAGGAAGGTAGGTGTGGATTTGCCTGCATGTGCAGAGGCATCTGACTTGCCCAAGCAGCAAGTCAGATGCCAACATCAAATGAAGGTGCACCTTGTGCATTCCCTGTAGTGAAGATTCAGCCAGGTAGATAAGGCACAAGACTGGTACTTCTGCCCATATAGTATTGGACTAATCACTTAACGTATTTTTTTCTCTTCATCTGTCAGCACATGAAGAGTGTGATTTGTGATGATAATCTACAAAGGAAATGAAGGGGGAAAATTACTAGAGCAGCTCATGGTAACCTTGATCAGATAATCTCAAATTTGCTGCCTACATCAGTTTTCCAGATTTCATGTTCAGCTTATCTGTGATTAAACCATATCTGTATTTGGTCACTAATCATAGAATCAGAAAATCATAGAATGTTTTGGATTGGAAGGGACCTTAAAGATCATCTGGTTCCAACCACCCTGCCATGGGCAAGCCCCATCCAACCTGCCTTTGGAACACTTCGGGGGGGGGGGTGTGCATCCACAACTTCTCTGGGCAACCTGTTCCAGTGCCTCACAACCCCCATAGTGAAGAATTTTTTCCTCATGTCTAATCTAAGTTTACCCTCTTTCAGTTTAAAGACATTACCTCTTGTCTTATTGCTACATGTCCTTGTAAAAAGTCCCTCTCAGCTTTCCTGCAGGCCCCCTTTAGGTACTGGAAGGTTGAGCCTTCTTTTGTCCAAGCTGAACCACCTGAACCTTCTCACTCAGCCTGTCCTCATGGGAGAGGTGTTCCAGCCATCTGATCATCTCTCTGGACCCACTCCAACAGGTCCATGTTCTTATGTTGGGGCCCCCAGAGTTGAACTAGGTAGGGGTCTCACAAAAGTGGAACAGAGCAGGAGAATCACCTCTCTTGATATGCTGGACACACTTTTGGTGCAGACCGGGATACAGTTGGCTTTCCAGGCTGCAAACGCACACTGACAGGTCACATTGGGCTTCTCATTAACCAATAACCTCAATTCACAGAATCACAGAATGTTAGGAAGGGACCTTGAAAGATCATCTAGTCCAAATCCCCTGCTGGATCACCTAGATCAGGTCACACAGGAATGTGTCCAGGTGGGTTTTGAATGCCTCCAGAGAAGATGACCCCACAACCTCTCTGGGCAGCCCTTTCCAGTGTTCTGTTACCCTCACTGTGAATAAGTTTTTTCTCATATTTATGTGGAACCTCCTATGTTCCAGCTTGCACCCATTGCACCTTGTTCTGTCAGTGGTTGAGACCAAGAAGAGCTTTGCTCCATTCTCCTGACATTCACCCTTTACATATTTATAAACATTAATGAGGTCACCACTCAGTCTCCTCTCCTCCAAGCTAGAGACCCAGCTCCCTTGGCCTTTGCTCATAAGTCCTTTTCCTCAGGGATGCTCTCCGCTCAGCCTGTATTTGTGCTTGGGATTGCCCTGTCCTATGTGCAGGACTTTGCATTTAGCCTTGTTGAACTTCATGAGGTTAGCATGAGTCTGTCTCTCAAGCCTGTCAAGTTCTCTATGGATGGCATCCTTTCCTTCCAGGGTGTTGACTTCATGCTGTTTGGTGTCATCAACAAACTTGCTGCAAGTGCACTTGATCCCACTGTCCGTGTTACCAACGAAGATGTTAAACAACACTGGTCCTTATATTGACACCTGAGGAACACTATTTGTCACTTGTGTCCACTTGGCCATTGAGCCATTGACCACAAATCTTTGAGCGTAACCATACAGCCAATTCCTTATCCACTGAGTGGGATATCCCTCATATCCACATCTCTCCAATTTAGAGACCAGGCTGCTGTGCAGCACAGTGTCAGAGTCCAGATAGATGCCATCAGTTGCTCTTCTGTTATGCACTAGTGCTGTAACACCATCATAGAAGGACACCAAATTTGTAAGTCACTATTTGCTCTTAGTGAAGCCATATTGGCTGTAACCAGTCACCTCCTTATTTTCCTCCTTATCTTTCTATAGTTTCCAGGAGGATCTGCTCCATGATCTTGCTGGGCACAGAGATGAGACTGACTGGCTTGTAGTTTACCAGGTCTTCTTTTTTTCTCTTTTAAAAATGTGGGTTATATTTCCCCTTCTCCAGTCAGGAGAAATGTCATTGGACCACTACATCTTCTCAAATATGATGGATAGTGGCTTAGCCACTTTATGCACCAGTTCCTTCAGGACCCATGGATGCATCTCATCAGGCCCCATGGGCTTGTTCACCTTCAGGTTCCTTAGATAGTCTCAAACCTGATCTTCTACAGTGGGAGAGTTCTTCATTCTCCAAGTCCCTGCCATTGCCTTCTGCAACTAAGGCAGTGTGGCTGAAGCACTTTCCAGTGAAGACTGAGGAAAACCATGTTCTGGTATCTGTGTCTTCTGTAGTCTTCCTGCAATAGTTGTGAATGCTAAAAGGATACCAGGGAAGTAGAGAAAGCATAGACAAACACTGCAGAAATATTTTAACACTGGACAGACTGGCAGCAGTGAACTTTGTGCTCTTGGGGAAGCGAAGAATAAAGGCTTAAACTTCAAATGCATCTTGTCTGCTGTTTTCAGCATTTCAGTTCCTTCTGAGAAGGGTGCCAGGTGTCTACTTGAAAATAGAAAGTGTTCTCAGGCAGAGTTTTCTGTCTATATTATTTGTTCCTCTACTTACAAAGAAGAAAACTTTCTACAAAGGCCAGGCACTAGATGGAATACACAGTGTGTTTTTTAAAGGATGGATTCATACATGTTTAATGAAAGGCTGCTGTTGTTTGTATAATGATTAGATAAATATCCCTGAAGTTGCTCTCATTAATGTGATTAATTGGTACTTTCTTGCTGTGTAACCTAATGTACACTGCTTTGCATTTCTATCACTAGAGGCAATGCAGAGCAGTTGAGGGAGTAGTTGTAGATTTACACAGAGTAAAACACCTTTAATTTTTTTCACCTTGAAAGAGTGGCTGAAGGGAAAAATTGATGCAGAGGGAGCACTGAGAAATAGACAAGGGAAGGGTCTTATGGATTCATGGCATATGTGAGAGAAAACAGCTACTACTTTGCAGATCTGCATTACTTGGGAGAAATAGTTCCACAGGAATCTTACGGGTTATTCTTTGGCATTTTTGTAAATTGTAGCAATATGAAATTATTAGCTGTGCTGTCTCAGTACAGAAGCTCCCCATGAATAACTTTCAATTTGCAATCTGGAAGCCTTGAACACACTGGCATCACAGGGGCCCAGGTGTGTTCACATCAGCAAGTGCCAGTGCAGTGCAGCTTCCCTGGGCAGCACGAGCAATGAACAGAGTATCCTCTTGGAGCCAGAGCCCAGAACTGGCATCTGCAGTGACCTTGGGGCAGCCCCCCTGTGTGCTCCCCCTTACTGGCTGCACCTGGAGCTGGAAAGCCAGCCTTCTTTGTCTATCATGGCTATGCCTCAAGGGGTTAAAATGAAGGAGGTGAAATCAAAGCATTGCTGAGGACTGTTGGACTGACCACTGCCTCACCCATACTAGCCCGTTGCTTGAATTTGTCTGTGCTGGGTATCAGGCACCCTATCAAAGCCTGTAGTGGTGCAATGCAGAAGGAATGAGTTCTCCCACGTGAAGAAATAAAAACATTTGGTTGAAGAAGGAAATAAAGCACCGATCCCACAGTCTCAAGGATAAACTCCCATGAAAGGCTAAAGCGTTGATTATTTTTAGTAGAGGGGAGCCTAGGGGGAGGGCTTGTCAAATAGATTAAACCATTGTTAGAAACAGTGAAGAATTCTCCTGCAGCACTTTCCTTTCCATCACACCTGCATCCTGATGTAAAATATAAAGTGTGCATGTGGTGGGGGGAAATGTGGAGAGGGGGGAAAGCTGCACTTGGAGAGCTGAAATGGTAGCAGTTAGTGATGCAGTCACTTTTCCTGTCACTGCTTTTACCATATTAGCTTCTTTTGTGCTGAGTTCTTTCTGTTAATCTCCAAGATAGCCTTTTTTTGTTTATCATCCTGGGGCAAAATGTTCCAGCCTCCTCTCGCCACATTTTCTTCCTGCACATAGTAGTGCTGATATGTTTAAGTGTCCAGAAGAGCCTGAGGACAGAGTGGGAGGATGTTTTCTCTGTTTGTAAGCTCTCTGGGCCCATTGCTCTTGCTCGGCACTGTTCTAGTTCCCCCCTTCCCACTCTCTCCCAGGCATCCAGGCTGTGAGAAGCAGCTCTGTCATGCTGCAGCAAAAAAGGTGCTGCACAGCTGCTGCGGCATTCATCCACACTGGGCCAGGTGCTGTCTAACCTATCCTTTTGGAGCACATGTTTAAACAGGGTTCAAAGAAGTCTGGTCACTGTGGGATGGCATAGGTGGGTTAGGCAGGACAGGGTATTGTTGAAGGTTGCCCTTTGCCAGCTAAGTTTTACTAATTTCCTGACTCTGCTGCATGACTTATCCCCCAGACAGAAGGAAAAGAAGGCTGGAAGAGCATGTTTGCCCCAGAGAGAGAAGGTATTTGGAAGGGCAGCTGGAGTTTCAGTGAGGTGTTGTGGCAACAGAAGCTGGCTCTTTTTATCTAGAGCAAGAGCATGAATATGGGAGGTGCCTTCTCAGACTGGGAATTATGGTCTGACACAGTATGAATCTCTCTTCTACCCATCTGTTCAGTCATTTAGGTCACAGCCATTCACATGAGAAAATCTTTTAGGTGCCAGTACTTCACAGAAAACTTCAGTGATTTGTTAGTTCTAGCATCATTCCCTAGTTTTGTATTATCATACAGGTCCTCTAGCTTAGGGTCCTTGATTCTGGAGGAGAAGGCTTGTGCATAAATCAGCACTATGTATTTCCTAAGAACTAAACTTGGGGGGGCATGAATTGAAGAAATATAAAAGTAGATAATCCATGTACAGACCTGTCAACTTTAGATACCTACCAGCTCAAAAGTGGAGGCCACTGGAAACCCCAGCTGTCAATGGAGGGAAGGGGTGACCAAAGCCTATATCTCTAAATGGTCCTTCTGAATATTTTAGGAAATGTTCCTTTAAACCTACTCCACAAATTTTTCCTACTTCTTACATGGCAGATTAGCCTGACTTCAGGAAGCTCTTGTACAATCACATGAAAATGTTTCTTGCCTTGTCCTACAGTATCCCCTCACTTACTTTAGAATCTGAAAGAAGAGCTGAAACCCCTTCAGAGCCTATGAAGTGCCTCCTGAGGGGCCCAGTCATACTAAGCATGAAAACCCTCTCTAGAGGGGGTAGGTATGTCTGAGCTGTATGATGCAGGCAGTCTGTTTTTCAGTTTAACCCCATGTTTTTATATAGTAAACTGCCTTCCAGTAATCAAACAAACATTTTAAAGATTATATATACAATTACAGTCATCTCCAAATCTGTCGCAGATGTCCTTGGGGTTTTGCAAGCCTAAGGGAAAGCCTTGGCTTTTAAAGATGGAAGAAGCAGGAGAGATGAAAGGGAAGAGACTAGTTCCTTTCATAGAACTATAGAAATCATTGGAGTCAGACAGACTTAGACTGTGTAGTCTGGTTTAGATACATTGAGTGCAGAAGGTGGCTCTAATTATCACTATTTGCACCCACTGGTGGAGTACATGCTTTCAGTCATGTAGACTGCTGGTGTTTGCAGTCAAACTTCTCCCTTTGGAGCTGGGAGCCCTGCAAGCACAACTAGAAAGTAATTAATCTGGCTTTTCCTCCTGGGAAGGGATCCACACACTGATGTCTGATATCAGCCTGAGCTAAAAGAGGAGCAGGGAAAGAGGAGCTGTTGCATTACTGTGGAACAGCTGCATTTTGGGATCAGTGCCAAAAGTGGGGGAGGAAAACTTCTGGAGACCTGAAGAGATAGAGAAAGGCAGATCCCTCCAGGTCTGAGGCTTCAAGAGACCAACGCTGTGTGTGGGCAGGAGCTGGGACACTGTGTGGGAAAGATTTGCTCTTTCAGTAGAAGGGGAGTTCCCTCCCAGGTCTTCATGCAAACTGCTTCCCCTAAATCCCAGGCTTTATCACAGATCTAGGCTGGTACTCTGGGATGAGATGCAGACCTACAGCCTCCACCCCTTTCTACCCCCTGGCACCACATGCTAATAACCTCTGGATTTAAAGATACACTGCTTTTGGCACAGAAGGTCTGGAGCTGAAACCATCAGTGTGGCCATTCAACCCCCTCCTCAACACCATAGGGCAGTACAGTATGGGAAGCTTACACTCAGGGTGCAGAACTTGGCAGGTCTGTGTAATGTAGCTGCCACAGCTCTCAACCTTCCATGGCTTATAGTTTGTTGGGTGCAAGATGAGAGCATTGAAACGGGGCAGGCAAACACAGGTTCAGTAATACTGGCAGCCAGAAGCTTTTCTTAAAGAGCTGGCTTCTTACTATGTATTGTTGAACAGAAAAATCATGTATAGTTTTTTCCTCTGCATGCTTTCTATCGGAAAAGCACTTAGCAACTCTGCAGGCATGCCTGTGCTTCCAGTGACTTCATCTGGAAGTGTCCAGCCACACCTGGAGGGAGCTTTAAAGTGCAAGTTGGGATGACAGCATCTTTTGTAAATACAGCAGGATTTCCTGGGTTTATATGTGAATGCTTGGCCCTCTTGGGGAGTGGTAGAATGTATTTGGTCTCTGACAAAGCCATGAAAAGGCTTTCTGTATTATGTAATTTATATAGCCACTGGCTTTATATGGCTTTGTATGGCCAATAACCTGCTTCAAATTGAATGATTTAAGGATAACCATATGGCTCTGTTGAATAAATCCAAATAACATGGGATACAGTTACATTAAGCTCTTTAGTCAGTTTAAGCCATGTTTGCGTCCTTTTTTTTTATTATTTATTTTATTTTTTTGTAAACATAAAAAAATGTAGTGCAAACCAACTAGCCATATGTTACTTTTAGGAATGTGTCAGTATTACATTGTGACCTATCTGTTTTTTTCAGTTGCTCACAGCATTCTGGTATATTCTTCACAAAGATTTCTTCCCTTTTTTTATATTTGAAATTTGTTCTGACTGTCTGAACAGGATGGAATGAATACATCCTAATGAACCCTGTAATGAATATAAAGTTACTTTGGCAAACCAATTTAATTTTCATGAATCTCACTGTTAGTTGAATATATTAAATAATTAGTGTGTGTCCTCTTAGAAGGCAAATGCTTCTCTTGAAATTAGAGCCATATTTTGTGAGCATAATGCTTAGTTTTGTTGTGTGGCAGTGGACCAGGTAAACCATGCTGTTCTAGCCCTATTTGGTGGTATCTATAAGATTTCTAATGTACACTTACAACATAATATCTGCAAATAATATGGGCAGATTTAGTAAGCAGTCAATCTGGCAGCATTTGTCTGGATTGTTAGTGAAGTTCAAGCAGGAAAGGATGTGCCATTTTGAATTTGTCCTGTCTGTTGTTGGAAATAGTCCTTGTAGTGTTTGTCCAGTTGTGTTACTGAACCCAATCACTGCAACAACTCACAGACATGTTCATTAATTGCAACCAATGCATATAATTTCTGAAATTCTGAGAAAGACTTTTAGGAAAAAAAGTATGTTTTAAAGAATAAATCTCACTTGCACCATCAATTGTGATTTCCACTGCATTGTGACATAGCTGTTAGTACCACGCTGAAGTCCATGCTGATAGGATTGGAGTGAGGAGATAATTAGAATAGGTAGCACTGTTTATAATACTATTGGAAATCTGTCCTCCCTAGCATGCACATTACCCAAGTCTAAGCAAAGCAGTCAGTTTTGACCTCCCGAGGTTATTCTGCTTCTAAAGTGGAGGGACTGAAGTGTCCCAAAGGTGGGGTTCAAGTTATTCTTTGTTTTAAACAGCCATCAGTTTCCAGCAAACACCAGGGAATTTTGAGGTAGCAGACAGCTCCTTTCCTGTCTGACCTGTATCTTTTCTGGCATGGGATGCTGGAGATATAATCTTCTTTTCCAGTGCAGTGAAAGGAAGTATATCTTAGTCAAGATTAATATTGACAGGAGATAACATTTGCTTGAGAGTGAAAGTGTATTGTTCTAGCACAATATACTATAATTTAAATAATTCACAATGCAATTTCTTCTGTGGGTCCAGTCTGTAATCTAAACCAGAAACTTGACATTTTCACAGGGTGCAATCAGTTTCAAAGTACTGAATACTGCATATTAATATGAATAAAAGTTCTCATTTTCTTGCATCATGTAATTTTCATAAGTAGTGGCTCTACACCTCTTTCCTTCTCCATATGAATATATCTGATTTTTTTTTCTTTATCACTCTGGAAAAATACTGTAATATGATCATGTTCAATGTACTTCTCTCAGCTTACCTGGTTACACTATACTGTTGCTAGGTGGATAAATGAGTTAAAGTTTTGTCATCTTCTGAGACAGAAGCTGTCTGAGGGCACTTGAAGCTCACTGCTGCAGATTATGAAGAAAGAAAGGTGAATGAGCTTCTTCTGAGGACTGCATTAGCAGTCTTCATCGAATACTGGAGTGAGGACCAAGAGGACATGAAAGGCAGGAAGCACAAAGAAAAGGGGTTTAGAAGAAAACTGAATGAGGTGGTTTGCCAGAGGTGTGATGATGTTCAGAGCTCCTTCTTCTGTTTCCTAAAAGAATCTGCAGAAAGTGTCTCATGCTGACAAAGACACATGATGGAATGGTAATAGAAGGCCTTTTCTCTGTACCAAGATATTCACTGGAGGGTAGTTTCCTTCCCTGAAAGTGTCTTGTTTAGCTGTATCAGATTAATCATCGTCAGTCTTGCCTTGAGCGGTTTTGCCCTTCCTCACTGTAGGTTTAAGCTTCTTGGGCATGGGACATGGCAGCAGAGTACTGTGATTTCAAGTGCATCTGTGATGTATGTGGGTAGTCAGCAGAAGTGTCTGCTGCTTCTGAGTCAGCAGAGGACATGCTGCTCAGGGCACAGGGAAGCCGGCCAGGATCCCTGCTTTTACTCCTGCCTGGGAACTGCTGGTCTCACTGCAGAAAAAAGGATTGTTTGCCTCCTTTCAGATAAGATGACGGCCACTCAGTTCTGCCTTGCTGGCATGCGACTGTGGAGGCCAACTTCTCTTTCAGCCTGTGCAAGTAGTGATTCTTCTTGTTTTAGTCTTCAACACTTCCCAGCAGAAAGAGAGTAGAAAAGTAACAAAATAGGCTAAAGAGAGCAGTTCAAAATTAAGACAACTGAGAATGTGCAGTTTTAGTATGAAGTTTGATTAAATTATGTGCCATTGCTAGCTTTTAAGAGTAACATTTCTTAATATTTTAGTTTTTCATGAATGGCCTGCAGTACACATGCATACTATGTCTCCTTGTGTACTTCTCAACTGGAAATAACTCTTTGAGGAAAGTGTTGTATGAACACTGCTCCTTCAGCATGAAATTGTGAATGGTCTTGTTTGCAGGAGGAACACTCTATGTTTTTTGTCCTCTTACTCCAAGCTTTTCAAGTGTAGATTTCTCTTTCACCCCCATCTACTGCCCATTTAACTCTTCCACTCTCTTCTCCAATACGTAATTTGTTTTTAGTGCAACATGATTTGGATTAATTGATTCACATGCTTCCCCTGCTGAATAACCAACATGAGGAAGGAAAGTCTACCCCCTGGCTAGAGACTGTTTGCTTCCTACTATTCCTTTTTCAGAGTGGGTTTAAGTCTAGTTTTTAATGGAGAGAAAGGAGAAGGGTTATGCAGTGCCACCAGCTTGAATGCTGCCTCCTCTCAGTTTTTGCGCAGGCTTCTGAGAGTGTTAGAAAACAATATGAGGGGACAGAAACCTAGCATGTTTAGCCTTATTTAGAGTTTTTCCTTTAGACCTGGATATCACTATTATAGTCCACATCAACAGACTGCAAACCCGGGTGTGCCTTTTTTTGAACCAAGGCTTAGCGGTGTTTTCTTTGTTTCTTGAGGTGACTTTTGAGGGATTTATTAGATATGGATGCACCATCTGAAAAAGATGCCAAGGCTAGAAAGATCTTCATGTGTCACATCTGTATAATGTAGACTGCTCCACACATCACTGTTCTGCTTAGTGTGTGGTACAAAGGATTTCCCAAGTAACAAATTTGTGATGATGTCAGCTAAGGATAAACCAGAATTGGAAGGCTGGGGAGTGATTTGTGTAAGGAACTGTGCCTAAGCTGAGTCCTGACTCCATTCATGAATCAGTTTCCACCTCTTCCTCTTCATCCTCAGGCTCCCAGTTTTCCAGGAATAAGAAATCCAAGCACATAGGCCTGAATGGGGTTTTGCTGTGTTGCAGACAGTCCAGTAACCAAGACTACAGGACATGCCAAGGGATGCACCCAGCCCACAAGCTGGATGTGGAATCTTTATGTTTTTTATAAGAGGAGTTGTGTCTCCAAGTCATTCTTTATTCCAGAGACTTCAGGTGCCTCCTGACTGGCACTCAGCAGGGTTTAGGCAGAGTCAAATGATGGGAGCTGCTGTGCCTTCAGGGAGACATCTTCAACTCCCAGGGATTCTCTGCTCCCTCTTACGAGTTCAGTAGAGGTGCCTGTTGTGCACAGAGGCAATGTACAGTTTTGTGCATATGGGAGTTCAGAGCCCTTCACCTCTTTGAGAAGCAGTATGTGGTTTATCTCTAGTTAGGTAGGGAAAAAAAAATTCTGATGTGTCTTTCTGGAAAGGTTTCTGGTCTCTGACCTCCTCTGACCTCTTTTAATTGAGGATTTTGCCAAGCCTATTACATGGGATGTTCTTTGGCAGCACAGAGTGAACAAAGCAGGCTGATGACAAATTATCATTCACACGTGCACAGAATGTAACGTAACAATAGCTGTTTAAAAAAAATAATTTCCTTTTTGGTGACATATAATAACCTTCCTTTAGTAACCTGTCATAGACCTCAAGATCTGTATGAAAAGCCATCTCAGTTTCCTCAGCTTTACCTGTCTTCCCAGACACATTACTAATGTGAGGTTGAATAATGCAAAAAATACACATCTGAATATTTGGGGGTTTTTTTTAAACTGTATCACTGGTTCTATAGATGTGCCCATTTTGTGTCTGCCTACCAGGAATGGCAGCGAATATTTACTAATGCACCTGCTTATCAAAACCACCTTTTATATGTTCCCACGTAAGTACTTCAGGCAAAAAAATGTCAGTTACATATACAAAGTGTTTGTTTTGGAAGTGCTTACATATTCATCAAATCAGAGGTGAAAAATAAAGAGTAGAAAATAAAACTTACTTGAACAGCAACACTGAAACACTACAGCTTCAATCACCATCATTTGTTCTGACTCCATAAAATAGGACTTTTTAAAAAAATATTGAATAACTAATACATAAAACTTCCAAATCAACTCATAATCTGTCAGAAAACAAAGTTCATAGGCTCTGGGCAGAAATCAGACTGAAGAGGTTTAATTTTTTTATCCTGTTCAGAGGTCAGTGTGCAGTTGGTGAATTTAAACAATTTGATACCTCAGCCAAAGAGACCAGCGAGTATGTGAGTGTTCCAGGAGCAGCACAGCCACTGATGGAGAGAAACAGCTGGATGCAACATATATCAAACGCACCATCAAACTGCCAGTAAATAGTGCCTATAGAACTGATACTGGGGCATGCCAGGGAAACACCTATCACATATATACAAAGCTCGCTACAAGTATTAAATATCTGGTTGCTGGTCTGAGAGCTACTTGCCCTACAGCACGTTTCATAGTATGAATGACTGAGACAGAAGGATAGGTCAAAAAGGAATGATAGGAAAAATTATGTTTCTTTACAGTTCCTAGGCAAAATATCTTTTTCAGAACATTATTCATTAAGTGAAAAGGCTGTTCCACACTCTGACAAGTAATAATTCAAACTTCTCAATGAAAAAGAAAAAACACTTTACATTGTAACAGACCTTATTTTTATTTGAAGAAGCAGTCCAGAAATTCTCCTGTTGTAGCTCATCACCTCCTTGATGATGGGTATATCTCCAGGCTTAGGACAGTCAATAAGAAAACAAGTTCTTTGGGTGACATTGTTCATGAGCAATTTTTATTGTCCTCATAAAAATCAAGGGATGGTAAAGTCTTCCAGTGACTCCCCTACCATTAACAGTCTCCCTTTCTTCATCCTTACAAGTTTACTGCAAACTGGCTGTCATCAAGCTGTATTTTTTTTTGTCAGATTTTACTTAGAAGCTGTGAAAATAACATAATAGGAAGAATGTGAAGTTTTACAGTTAGAATAGAAGCAAGAGTCACTATTTTACAAGATATATTTTAAAAAGTTCTTGTCCAGTATTCTAAGGTATGCATCTTTCAGCACTGAAGAGCTCTGAGTTAAGACAAAGGACTTTTTAATTTTTTTTTTTTAAGTAAAAAAGAAGATCTGCCAAACATCCTATCTCTTAGTTTTATGGCAGTTGCAATATACAGGCCTCACCAGGAACCTTCATGTTAGTATGCAGCTATTAACTTTCAAACCTGAGAAAATGTGAGAGAAAAGAAAGCATCAAAAAAGAGTTATTTTCCATGTTTGAAAGCTAACAAGACTACAGATTTTCAGCTTTACAAAATGTTATTAGCTCCCAGACTGAATAACTTGCCAAATCTGTGAAAATAAAAACACTGATGTCTTTAAAACTCTTGAGTCTTAGTCCCACTTTTCAGGATCGGCTTTGGTTTTGCTATTTAGGAGGTGTCTACATCTGACCCATAGTAATTGTGTACTGTATGTTGACATCAGTGGCATTCCTAAGTGTCAGGAAAGGAGATTAAACATTAATTAACGGGCTGCCAAAATTACTGAAGACTGATGTGGAAACTGGCTGCTTTTCCTCTACCTCACCTTCTCCTTTCTGCTCTCTCCAGTTTCCATTTGGTCATTTCACATTCTGGAAAGAAACAGAGAAAGGATCGCTTATCTAGGATGGATGTGAGATTCACAGGAGATACAGAAACACACCATTTCCTGTGAATATGAGGCTTACACATTGCCCATCAGTCTCTGTAATTTCACCAATACATTCCAAATTTTAATCAAATTCTTCAGAGGTAGAAGTTTCAAAGATGGTATGTTACTAAAAATGTCATGAAAATTAATTGTGAAATAGAAGATAAAGTTTGAGTTCAGTCCTTGTTTTGCCTGTATGATCTGCAAGTGTTGCTGTCAGCACTCATGTTCTGAATCAGCTGTGACCTGTGCTGCCTCCTGCCCAGTCGAAAAGATAATGTGTATGATAGAGAAAGGGAAGTATTGTGAAAGTCAGGGCAAGAGGAATACGGGATACTGAGAAGCCAGGGTGATTACTGCGGAAGAGATTTTGGGGACATGAGAGCAAACTGACAGTGCAGCAGGAGCTTTGGTTAGTATGATGGAGAGGTGAAAGTCTTTTAGTGGCTGTAAGGACAGGTGGAAGACATGAGAGCCTTGTGGTAGCAGGGTTCGTGGATAAGCAGTTCCTCTCTGGCAGTGCTAGGGTCCCCCCCCAGCCCCCCCCACCCCCCTTTCTTTGTTTTCCTCCCCCCCCCCCCCCCCCCCCCGCCCCCACACCACCTCCGGCCACTCACACAT